>PVKA01016348.1:0-12445 GCA_004027165.1 Ctenomys sociabilis | reverse complement strand
CAGATCATCCACACTGCATCTGTTACTCAGACGTTAGTTACTTAGGACCTTTTTGGTTATAAAATTGACTTCTGTGGTGCTCAGTGCTTTTGTTCAAGTAACTTATTTTACTTAATGTTGCCTCCAAATCATATAGTAGTGTTGCTGACAATTTATATGCCAAAGAGAAACCATAAAGTATTTTCTTTTTAAATTTTTGACTTACCAAAGAAAAGGGGAAAAAAAATATACTGAGGTTCAATAGTATTACTACACTAAAATAGTATTTTGAAAGAGACCATATTCACTCAACTCTTACTACAGTGTATTGTTGCAGCTTTTGTTCTTTAATGCTAACTTCTTACTCTGCCTAATTTGTGAAGTAAGCTTTGAGATAAGGTTTGGTGCTATCCATGGTTTTGAGTATTCACTAGAAGTCTTGGAATGTTTTCCCAAAATACAATGTAGGAGGAGGGGACTGACTGTATTGTACAATTCTATTTCAAGTCTAATATTAGTTAAAGTGGTCTTGGAATGATAGCTATTTATCATAACAGTTGTTTTAAATCTGTATTCTAGATAAAAAGTAAAAAATCAGTTATACATTTTTTTTTTTTTTAGACAGGGTCTCACTTTATAGTTCTGGCCTGTCTTGAATTTTATGTGTAGCCCATACTGGCCTAAAACCTAACAGCAGTCCTCCTGCCTCAGCCGCCTGAGTACTGGAATCACAGGTGGGTGTGTGCAACCATGCCTGGCTCTTGTATTATTTGAAGTATTAGTATATTAGGTTCTTTGTGTTTTAATGGCTATGAGTGGGGCCCAGTCTGGGAGCTGAGTAACATCAGCCTGCCTTGTGTGGTACATTAATGCTGGGCTGGCTGCACTGAGGTGGTGTGGTACAATGAAGCATCCATAGCTAGAGATTATGGTATCTGAAAACCACAGTGTTAAATAATGGAACTTTTGTAATAATATTGAGGATCATCCCATTGCTTTTCCTAGAAAAAGGATCTTTAATTTCACTGATAAGAACCTAAAGTGGCTAGCCAGATAGCTGAACAGACTAAAACACCTGCTTTGGTAGAGTGCAGCAGCCAGGGTTCAGTCCCTGACATGCCATGCCAGCCTTCCATCTTGGGGTACACTGAGACAGTGATTGAGATTAGGCTTGGTGGTATGTTCCTGTAATCCCAGCTCTTGGGAGGCTGAAAACAGGAGGATCACTGCAAGTCTGATCTATGCAGTAAGACCCTGTAGACCCTGTAGAACTTGTATCAAAAACAAAAAAGAAAAAGAAAAGAAGAACATAAAAAAAATGTTAAAAATGTCCAAAACAGTTGGCTACTTACATCTGTAGAACAGTTGGACCGGCTTTGAGAAGCCCAGATATACTGTATAAGGTGATCTGCTGCAGAAAGAAAGTTCATCATCCCTTTCCAAATCCTTGTTACAGAAAAAAAAAAGGCCCCTAGAAATGGGCCAGGGCGCATGACAAACACAGACAATGAACTAGCTTGTGCAGGCCACCTGCCTGAAAAGTTACACCATGATATTGGACAGATGTGATTAACTCCAGTGACTCTTGTTCTTCACAGAAAGCCCATCTCCAAAGTATAGTGAGTTTTTCTCTGAGGTTTCTCAGGACCATGAAACAGTGGCCCAAAAGTTTTGTTAAGCAGGAATTTGAGATTGAGTGTAGCTTTAACTTTCTGGAGAAAGAGAATTGTAAGTGAACTGGTAACTGGTAGCTTACTTGGTGAGAATAGAAAACTTGGAGGTGTGGTAGATTGCCTTCTGTGCTCACCAGTAGTTTAGGAAGAAAAACAGTATATCTCACTTGGCTGCTGTGTGGATTAATTGCCTTCTAGAAAAATCATTACTTAAAAAGGAAATTTGAAGAATATGTCTTTTCTTTTTCTCATTGCTGACACCCAGAATTTAAGGAAGTAAAGGTAGCTCACAGTTTGTGGAGGTTTCAGTCCATACTTGGCTAGCCCTAAGGCAGTCACATACGGTAGAGGTTAGCAGTTCCTGGCAGCAGAAAACAGCAAAGAGCAAAGGGAGGAGCAGTAGCAGCTGCCTCTCTCCACTTTTTTCATAGTATAAGCAGGTACCCTGGGGCGGTGGTGTAGAAGTCACACAATGTCCATGTTCTCCTCTAGCACAGGAGGAGGATGTTTATAAAGTAAGAACCCGGGGTTCTGGCTGAGTCATTTAAACTTCTAAACTTCTCCAGTTGAGGCAGTGTATCAACCAATACAGAAGTGTAAGTGAATTTGTAGCTCATCTGGTGATAACAGAAAACTTGGAGTTCTGGTAGATTGCCTTCTTGTGCTCACCAGTAGTTCACAGGAAGAAAAACAGTGTATCTCCCTTGGCTGCTGTGTGGATTTGTTTTTCTAGAAAAGTCATTACTTAAAAAGCAAATTTGAACAATACATACTAGTTGGTTTAAATTGGCTTCAAGTGGTAATAAAAAGATGGTGATCAGAACTGTCATCCAAAACATCTCACCAAATAAACTACAAGTTCGTTTTAGGGCATCATTGACTTTATGATATTTGTATGCCTTGTCTACACATTGCTTTCCATATAGACTTTTTCAGGTCATTATTTTTGCTTGCTTTCTTTACATGCATCCCAACATATTTTTTATTTTTATTTTTTTAAGACAGGATCTTGCTGTGTACTCTAGGCTGACTTTCAACTCTTGTATGTAACTCAGGCCGGCCTTGAACTCACAGTGATCTCCTGCCTCAGCCTGCAGAGTGCAGGGATTATAGGTGTGTGCCAGCATACCTGGCTATTTCTTACGTGGTCATTCATGTCTTCTAGTGCTTATGCAAAAATCAGTTTGTTTCTTCTTTAAGCACATTGAACATTTTAGTAGTAAAAATGCTTTATCTGTTAAATTAGTTTTTCTTTGAGCTTGTTAGACATCTGTATTTGCTCATCTATTTATCTCTTTGACCATTTTGACAATTTGGTTGAGTTCTTTAGCTCTAACTTTCTTTACTTCAGTGCCTGAAATCAGCGGATTTGGGGAGCCTCTTGTTGCCTTTATTTCTCATGTTTCTGTTATTTTTGCACTGTGGGTTGAAGATCAATTAGGGGGAATTCTTTCACTACTGTGGAGATTTCTTTTAGATTCCATCTCCCTGTGATGTAAGTTTCCTTGGACTTAGTTGTATTTTGGTATTCATACCCCTTTTTAGTCTATTTAGAATAATACATGAGGATCTTAATATCCAGACTACGTAGGAGGAGGGATTGATTGCAGCACCACTTGTGTTTGCAGAGACAGGGCCTCCTCCATAGACCCTTGGGTTGGTGTTCCAGGCCACTTTCTTCTTTTATCTATTGTCTTCAGTTTCTCTGTGTTGTCCAGCATTCCTGTCAACTTTCTTGATTTCTGTCCCTTGCTTCTTTATTAGAGACTAAACTATAGTTGTCATTGCTTTTTTAGAGCAGTTAGGTTACTTTAAGTACTCCCCTGCTTATTTGTATTTGGGAAAGGACATATTTTTCTATTTTGATGTATTGCTATTTAATAAAAAGGGAGCATAAATACTTCTTTAAAATGTTCCAGGATATTCTGCTCCCTTATTTGGTCCTTTTATTTCTCTCAAAAATCCATACCTAACCTTTTTTCCGTGACCTACCTAAATTATAGAAATTCCTTACATTCAATGGTAGCAAACCCTGAAAAAATTAGTGATAATGTGTCATTTTTCAGTCTTGGTTGGGAAACAATGTAGTTTATGTTACTTCCTGTGAAGTAAGAACATAGGATTTCTTCACCATGACAGCCAGTCTTTTTATGCCAGAGATTTCTCATTGACAAAGCAATTGGCACTAGTATGACTCATACAAATAGTCTTCTATTGTAGTCGCTTGGAATAGGATTACTATCCTGCTCTTTCTAGCCCCTAGTTGATGGCTGCTGTACGTGATATCTCTTGAATGAGCTGTGTTCCTCACATAGATACCAGTATTTATGAGAAGGCTGCTATCTGTGGACACTACCAGGAATGCACATGCTTTCATGTCCCATTGTGAGAGGGCTGGGATGGTCCTCTCTCCAGCTGCATGCACTTTGTTCCTATGCTAGAAAGCCACACTGCTCTAGTTTACAGTGGTCTAGAGTTACAAGACCATTAGCTTCTATTCTGAAATCTAATTCTAGCCCCTCCCCCATTTTTTCATTTTTAATGATGACCAGTTTTATAAATGTACACTGGAGGATGATTAGATACCTGGAGAAGCCCTGATTGATGCTCAGACCTTACCTCTAACTCAGAACTTTATTTGAAGCTCTAAATTCATGTACTTGTTGGGTCTATTGATATTCCAAGTCCTCATTCAGAGATCTAGTGCTTTGTATAGTGCTTCTTTCTCTTGTAGGTAAGATCTGTTCGGCAGCTCTTTTGGGAGAAATGTGCTGATTACTTAACTAGGTTGTATTTCCATGGTACTTGTACTGTCTTATAAAGATATCTGTTCTGTTTTAGTAACTTTTCTGTACAGTGATGCTGAGCTCTAGGTGTGTAGGTGCTAGGCTGAATGAATATATAGGCACTTGCTAAATGTTATGTGAAATAAATTATTAAATTGTGATGGGAAGTTTGGGAAGAAAAACAGTTCCCATTTCCTAGACCCATGCAATCTGTTAAATGCAGCTGTTTAATATGCCCCCTCCAAGACCCCAGTCCCTTATTTCAGTGACATTAATAATCAGGTTGCTTACCTTTAAGAGAATTTCTAGTCAGCAGCAGGAACCAATTCGATTGGCTTACACTGGAAAGGAATTTTTAGAAGGAGATTAGGTTACACAAACTGAACAAAAAGAATAGAATATATGTGGGGCTGAGGAGATGGCTCAGTAGAATAAGCATAGCTGGGTGAGCTTGAGAAATTACTAGCTCTTCTCAGGTAAGTTTCCTAGCCTTTTTTGGAGTGGTAATGGTGATGCTGGAATTGAGCACAGCGCCTTGTTCTTGATAAGCCCATTCTGCTCCATTGAGCTTCACTCCAGCCCTGTCTTAGTTTAGGATAGAGAATATAAAAACAACCTTAGCAGGGCCGTTGCACTTTTTAAGTGCTAATACACATTTGTTAGCGGCTAGGAAAATGTGGTATATCAATTATGGCTCCAGATTACCTTCTTAGCCTTGTCTCATCTTTCCAAGATAAAACTCATTCCCAACCCAAAATGTTAATGCTCATTGTCCTTACGTGTGCTTTGTGTTTTCTACCTTCTTTCTTCTCTAATGCTCTTTTTTTCTCTTTTTTTCCATCTGTTCTAATCTGTTTTTTCTCCATCTACAACAGAGTATTCCTCTGTGTCATCTAAATTGAGACTTCACATTTTATAGTGGTTTTCTTTGTATTTAGTTACTGTCTTTGATGAAGTTGTTTGCTGGAGGGCAGACTCCTCCTGAACAGAAGTAGTTACCTAGAAGAAACATTGTACTGAAAGTGAAAAATCTTGGTTCTAGTCTAGCACCATGTGTTGCACCCCTGTAACCTTGGGCAGATTTCTAACCATGTATTTTTTAATATAAAGTTGAGATTTTATATAGGGTTTAGTGAGGATCAGATGAAGTATAAGTATGAAAGAAACCTGAGGGGCCTGGGAGATAGCTCAGTAGAATAAGTGTTTGCCTGGCAAACACAAGGGCATGAGTTCAATCCCCAGTTCTGCCAAAAAAAAAAAAAAAAAAAAAAAGGAAAAGAAATCTGAGTAAACTGTATTAAATACAAAGCATGAATGCCTTTCTACCTCACTTGTATCTTATGCTATACCTTGCATATAGTAAGGCTTCATAGATTAATGATAATGATTTTTTAAACACTTTTGAGATTTTCCTGGAGTCAAAAGACATGTAGTTTGAAAGTACATCTTAAAGTTATAATCAAAAAATTGTGGTGACTATGTTAGCTGTTTAGTTATTTGTGGTATAGGGGATTAAACTCAGGGCCTTGCACCTATTTAGCCAAGCACTTTGCCACTGAGCTGTATTCACAACCCTTGTAGCCTTTGATCTTTAAATGAAATTTATTATTCAACAATTATTGGCTCAAATAAAATGCTCGTTTATAAGATACTATAGATTATTAAAATTCCAAGTTGATCACATGAGTTACTTTCGTTCAGTTAAGTAATATATTTCCTCACTTAATCACAGTTGATGGTTTTTCTTTGAGACTAACAAGTTACTTAAGAAGTTTCTGTTTAGAAGTAGACAGTTTACCCAACCCACTTAAAAGTTTTAAATAAATGGGGGGGAAAGATGCATAGAGTCTTAAAAATGTAGCTTATTCTTCAGAATAGTCTTTTATCTTTCATCTCTTCAACAGCATGAAATTTGGTGTTTAAGCGGTATAGTGTACCTGAATAGATCCCAAGTGAAAAGTTGGGCCCAGCAGATCTAGTAAAGCTTTTATGTTTTGCTTTTATTTATTTAGGATGCCTACTTTTTTAGTTTACTTATATGCCTAGATTCTCTTAATTTTTATCTTGAAAAAATGGTTTCCAAATGAAATCCCTCTGCAAAAATAAATAAATAAAAATAAACAATAAACAAAATTCCACTAGTAAATGAACTTTAATGAAGAACATTCTAAGGGCTGGGGATATAGTTTGGTGGTCTAAGCACCTGCCAGGAAAGCACAAGGACCTGGACTTAATCCTTGATACCACGTGCTGTGCCAGCCCAGACAGGAGGATCACTATGAGTTTGAGCTGTGTAGCTAGACCCTGTACCAAATAAATAAATAAAAGATGACTTAATTTAAAGAACATTCTGTTGGAATGTTCTCATGTTTATATTTATATGTTTTTTTGAAAAAGGAATTATTGGTAATGAGATGGTGATTCTATTTTCTAGATACAGATTTTATTTATTTATTTATTTATTTATTTATTTATTTATTTATTTATTTATTTATTTATAGGATCTTGCTCTGTAGTTCACATTGACTTTGAATGCATTGTATCACCCAAGCTGGCCTTAAGCTCATGGCTATACTCCTGGTTCCACCTCCTAAATGATGAGTTTATGAGCATGCACCACTGTGCCTGGCTTACACATAGATTTTGCCCTTTTCCCTTTTTCAGTTATAAAGAGAAATTGAATTTCCATATATGAAGTTTGTATGCACCACTTTTTTCAAAAATAAAGATTAGCTGACTAATTTTTACATTATTAAAATATAGACTATTAGGGATATTTATTATAATACTCATATTTTGGAAAAAAATATGTTCATATGACTTATCTCATAAAGTGCAGTTGTCCAAAATAGTCAAAGAATACTTACAACAATAAGAAAGTGAGCAATCTGGTAATAGTAGTTGCCTGACATGGGTAGATAACGTCACAGACAACATACAGGGTTCCTTGTCTGGGGCTGCTATAAGAGAATACTGCAGACATTCACAGTGATACCTCAGTTGTTGAATTTAATTCATTCCAAATTCATGCTCACCACCCCAGTATTTGAGAACTGAACATGTTTATCCAAAAAGAAATAATGGAAAGCCAAATAATTGGTTCTGAGGCCCAAGAATTATACTTACAAATTCATTTTTCCAGGATTTTAACAAATTTCATAGTAATTTGTTTAACTGTTGTGTTCTCAGTTTTCCTCTTAGCTTTACTGCTGCTATCACTAATTTTCTTTGGATCCATGATTACAATATTTTGCACAAGTAAAGTAAAAAAAGAAAGCACAGTAGTAGAAAGTTTGGGCATGGAGCTGTTGGACAACCAAAGCATCATGGTTGCTATGGCATGTGTCTAGTTGTCCCTGGTTGGCCATTGGTGGATGTGATGCTGAGGTTGATTATAGTGCAGGGCTGGGGTCAAGGGTACCTCACTCTGGAAGTGCTCCCTGCTTCAAGGGTTGGTAACCTGCATAGGATAGCAGGAACAGAAAGGGTTGCTACATTTCACTTGGTGCCTGTTGCCTTGCTGCCTTCTGCCAGCTGTGGATTTTTTCTCCACTGTGCTTCCCCTCTGCCTTGCCACCCTGCCTTGGAGTCAGCCAACTGAGGACTGAAACCTCCACAAACTGTGAGCCAAATAAACCTTTCTGCCTTAAACTTTAGGTGCCAGGTATTTTGTCTCAGCAGTGTGACAAGCATCTAACACAACAGCATTTCTCACAGTTCTGAAGGATGGTCCAAGTTTAGGGTACTAGTATGTGGCATTCCTAGAGAGAGCCTTGTTCCTGGCTTACAGATGGCTTCCTTCTTGTTTGCAAATGATAGCGGTTGAGGAGAGTTCTAGGTGCTCTCTTACAAGGACACTTGACCCATTGGAGGGGCCCTGCCTCCATAGCCCCATCTAAAACTATTTACCTTCCCAAGGCCCTACTTCTCTGTTCCATCATATTGGGCTTAGAGGAACACATGTTCAAGTCCCTATCATGTAGGTGGTGAGTAAGCATTTGAAAGATGATCAGCATCTCTGTGTCATTAGGAAATTACAAAGTAGAAAACAATGAGATACTGATACTAGTGGAATGCTAAAAATTGAAATAATACCAAGGATGTAGAATAAAGGAACTATCACTCATGATGGTAAGAATGCAGAATGATGGTTTGGCTGCTTTGGAAGACAGGAGTTTCTTGCAGAAGTGTACGTGCTGTTGGGTCTCTATTTAAAGGTTCATCCAAAGCTGCTAAGACTGTAGGCAGAGCTTCTGGGAGGCGAGTGGATCATGGAGATGCTGTACTTATCAGTGGACTTAAGTTTTATCATTATACTAGTACTGGTATCTCCTTGTTGCCCCATCCTGGCTCTTCCCTTTCTTCTCTGCTTCCTGGCTGCTAGGCAGGAGCAGCTATCCTCTCCCAGGCCCTTGCTTCATGTCCTTCCCGCGTGAGAGGGAATCATGGACCGAAAATGCACCAAAATAAACCTGCTCCTCCTGTAAGATGGGGGGGACAGTTTTGTGTTCAAGAGGTGGGAATGTGACTAAGACACACACCATTCCTTATATATGATTGAGCAGTTCTTCTTGTTTACTCAAATGGATTGAAAACTTAGGTCTATACAAAAGCCTGCACACAAGATATGTATAGTAGCTTTATTCTTAACTACCATAATTTAGAAGCAGTAAAAATATCCTTCAATAAGTGAATGGTTAAACTGTGGTACATACAGATAATGAGATTATTCAATGTTGCAAAGAATCAATAAGCTATGGAAAGACAGAAGAAATGTAAATCTTCATTATAACTGGAAGAAGCCAGTCTGAAAAGACTACATTACACACACTGTATAATTCCAGCTACATGAGACTTTGGAAAAGATATTTATAGTGGGTGAAACTGTGCATTATGGTGGCATAGTGAATGGAAATTCTCTGTATTGTCTGCTTAGTTTTGCTGTGGACTTGAAACTGCCTTAAAAGTGTGTAATTTTTATAAGATTTAGAAAGGGAAAAAGGACTTTGAATTTAGTTATCAGGCCAGGTCTTCTGACTTGAAACACTATAGTACAGTCCAGTTCTGACTCTGAACACCACGAATTAGTGTCTGATGTCCCCCAGTTTAAAGGCGTGGTCCCCAAGTCTGTCCCTGGATCAGCCACAGATCCAGTCTGTGTCCTCTACACTTCTTGCCAAATGGTTCTAGCTGCTTCCAACTCACTCCGAGCTCAGGGGTTTCCAAGATGCCCTGCCCCCTCCTCCCATAGGAGAAAGGGTCCCATGTCCTCCTCTCCCCATGCAGTCAAGTCACATCTCCTTCCCAGCACATCCTGGCTTTGCCCACTAGAAGCTGCCCACAGGTCAGTGCCAGACTGAAGCTCAGAACCTTGGGATTGGATAGGGTTGACCAACGTCCCCTTCACAGAAGCTGGGCCTTGCCAGAGCTACTGTGTGCATGATTGGTGTTTTAGTGACTAACCCCCACCCCAGACTGTCTTGTTAGCATCAACTCTGGTGTGAATCAAGAAGTTTATGAGTAAGAGATGATCTGGTCATCTGGGAATTAACCTCTCAGTGTCAGGAGCCCAGGACAAAGAGAAGACAGGTTCAATACTAGGTTTTAGAAAAATAATAGCTCTTGAAAACCTGCTTTTAATTTGAAAATACACTGTGTAAAGCTGAAGTGATCCAGGCATGGTGGCATATTTCTGTAATCCTAGCACTCAAGAGGCCAAGGCAGGAGAGGCTGAGGCAGGAGGATCACTTTGAGTTCAAGGCCAGCCTAAAAAGACAAAAGAAGAAAAGACAGCTGAGGTGACTGGAAGTGCTTAAGGCTCTAAGATTCAAGAGGAAAAGCTGATTTATTGATCTCTTTAATCAATATTAGAGTAGTTTAGACTTAATAGGTATTTAAATATGAATGTATGATTTAGCTTGTATTTTATTTGTATAATTTTATGTGTTTTCTTGGTACAAAGTAGAGAGGACTTTGACTGGAAAGCTTAGCCAGTATCTCAGATTGTCAAAATAAACAAATACCTTAAAAACAGTTTTTGAGCTGGACATGGTGGTACTTGCCTATAATCCCAGCACTTGAGAGGCTGAGGCAGAAGGGTCACTATGAGTTTGAGACAAGCCTGGACTACACAGTGAGTTCAAGGCCAACATGAACTACTTGAGACCCTGTCTCAAAAAACAAAAAGAAAAATAAATTGGATGGGGGAAGGTCTGGGCTATGGCTTGCTTCATTGGTTATTTTCCCTTTCAGTAAAAGAGCAGTTTTTTTCAGATTGTCATTGGTATTCACTTTCTCCAAGGAAGAGCTTAGCTGTGTTTTCTCTTACAGATCGATTACACTGGAACAGAGCCTTCCAGCCCCTGCAATAAGTGTTTGACTCCAAATGTGACACGTTGCATTTGCACCATTAACTTCACGCTGGAGAAGGCATTTGAGGTCTGTGTTTCCCAGTCTAGTGTTAGAAGAGCCATTATTAAAATACTAATACTCTCCTTTTTCTTCAAGCTAGGTAGTAGTTTTTTGGTAGAGATGACAGTTTAACTTATTGGAATCTATATACTTTTGAAGAAGATTGTTTTATATGCTTGACTGTTTATATTTTGTGTCACATAGCTCCATGTACTTGTATTTTTAAATTACTGCTCAAATTGTCTTATATACTTTTAATTATAAAATACTTTTTTTTTTTATGTATTTGGTTGTTACAGGATCTCACTACACAGCTCAGAATCATGATGATCCTCTTGCTTTTAGCCTTCCCAGTGCTAGGATTCCAGGCGTGCAGTACTATAATCTGCACTCTGTGGCCAGCTCAGCCTGCTCTGGGGGCAGGGCTGGCATAGCATGTGGTGCTGGAGATGAAATTGTAGTCACTGTGCCTACCTACACTTGCCTAAAAGGCACTTTAGTCCACTGAGCTATCTCACTGGCCCCTAAAGTACTTTTGACTTTAGAAAATGAATACTAAAGCCGAGTGTGGCATACCCCTGTAATCCTAGAGCTTGGGAGGCTGAGGAAGGAGGATCAATGTGCATTTGAAACTGACCTGGGCTACAAAGTGAGCTCAAGGCCAGCCATCCTGAACTACATAGTGAGACCCTGCTTCAGGATAACAAAAAAAAAAAGAAATTGAATGCTAATATTTCTGTTATTTAATTAAACTACTTTGTGAGATATGAAGGATTACAAAAATGAGAACACTAAAATTTCATTTTTCTGTATTTTGGTGTCATTGGTTCATCTTTTCTGTGTGTTGCATTGACCATGATCTCCCATTCGAAGTAGCTGAGCAGAGGCTGAAGGATATACAGATTCAGGATTGGCATAGAAAAGCCGGTTTGTGTCTCCAAATTGAGGTTGAAAAATTATTCTTCTAAACACACCGTAATCCCCATGCTTGGGAGGCTGAAAGCAGGAGGATTACTACGAGTCTGATCTTTATAGCGAGACCCTGTAGATCCTGTACTAAAACACACACACACACACACACACACACACACACACACACACACACACACTTCTTTAAGGAGAAAAACTGTTAGCATTTTACATTTTCTGCATTTTAAATGTTTTAAAGCTTGTGATAACTTAGCAGCCCCTCATAGGTGCTTGCCATCTGGTGGTTGTAGTTGCTCTTGGGTTAAGATAGAGACTAGCATAATGCTGCCTTTGGGAAACCAGGAAAACTAACTGTGGAAAGAGCTTCATTTTGAAAGAATAACATGGGCATTCAGTGATCCTTGAGAAGTCTAGTTTTTCAACAAACAGACTTGGAGGATAAGACAAAAATGATTTAGCAGCTTCCTATTAGTCTCCTTTCCCATTCAAAAATACTTCAGAAACTTTTCTGCAGATAAAATAACCTCAGATTAATTCTTTTGTAGGCTATTTTTCACAAACTTTGAATTAGACTGAAACATTTCAAGAATTTTAGTGATACTGAAGTAGGTTGTCTCAGTCAGTGCTCACTGAATGATTCTTTTTTTTTTTTTTTTTTTTTTTTTT
>PVKA01016347.1:0-48120 GCA_004027165.1 Ctenomys sociabilis | reverse complement strand
TTTTTTTTTTTTGCTGAACCAGGGATTGAACTCAGGCCCTTGTGCTTGCCAGGGAAGCACTTATTCCACTGAGCCATCTCTCTGGCCCGTGAATTGTATTTCAGTGAAGCTGTTCAAACTAAAAGGCATAACCCACTTGCCATAAAGGCACAGGAAACTTCAAGGAAGAAAGGGATTGCTCTCAGAGGTTATGCTGAAGTAGAAAATCCAGGTAGGAGCTAGGAGTCATAACAATTCAATCCTATGAAAGAAAAGCGAAAGGTGTGGCTAACTAGCAACTAAACAAACCTGTGAGAACATCTACACACCCAAGTGACAGAGAAAAGCCAAACCCACAGAAAGAACAAAGCAAAAAACTTGGAGTGAAAGTTGAGAGACGAAGAGTAGTACAAGATTCATCTTCAAAATCATAGGATATTAAGAAAAACACAGTGTAAGAGATGTAAGAAAAAAAATGCTCTTGGCTTCTCATTGCAGATATGCAGCTCTTAACTTTAAGCAAAATAATGTACAAATTGAACACTATAAAAATAAGAATATAGTATATAAATATATACGTGTTGCAGTGTTTAGGAAATTTAATCACAACAAATACTCATTTGATGATGGAAAAACATAATTATTTTTCTTTTTCTTCTGCTGAATCACCAGAAAATACAAGTCTCAGTCCATTCACTTAAATTAAAAATAACCACCTGGAATTAAAGTTTGTAGCTGAAGACAAAGGAAAACAAAAGGATCTGGATAGAAGTACAGTATATTTAGAAATACATAGCATTTTATCCATAGATAGTGACACAATACAATAATCCCAGTTACTCAAGTGCTTAAGGCAAGAGAATCCTAAATTTGAAGCTAGACTGAGCAATTTAGCAAGATTAAAAAGGGCTGGGATTATAGTTTAATGGCAGTGCACTTGCCTAGCATGTGAAAGACCCCAAATTTAATTTCCAGCACTGAAATAAAAATAAGTACAGCACCCCCACAGTTTTCTTTCTTCATATTGCAGAACTTTAACATGGTAAGTTCAGGTACTGGTTTCAGATTTTCCAGAAATAGTTAGATAAAATAGGAGTAGTAAGCAATTTGTTAGAGAATGATACCTGTGAAAAGGACAAAGGTGACAGAGACTGCTCAACATGTAGGATGGTAAATTCATGAGAGGCCATTATTACTAGCCACATTTTCCGAGTGCTTTTATCTATTTATGGCAGTGCTGGGGCTTAAACCCAGCACTCTGCACACTCTACACCCCAGCCCTTCAGTGTGCTTTGAACTTTTCATTTAAAAAAGAATACAAGCTGAGTGTGGTAAAGCACACTTGTAATCCCAATAGTCTGAAAGGCTGAGGCAGGAGGATCACAAGTTTGAATTTAATCTGGGAATCTTTATAACTTACTAAGACCTTGTCTCAAAATAATTTTTGGTGCAGGGTCTCACAACACAGCTGACACTCATAATGATCCTCCTGATTTCTGCCTCCCTAGTGCTGAGATTACAGGTGTGCGCCACCATGCCTGGACTCCATCGCTGGCTCAATGCACCCAGGAGTGGGGCCAGTGGACAGGTGGTGTAAGGGATCGAACCCTGGCCCCTGCACTTGCCTTAACAAGTGCTTAGTCTATTGAGCTATCATGCTGGCCCTAATAATTTTTTTAAAGAACTGGGGATGTAGCGCAAGGTCTTAGGTTCTATCCCCAATATTGCAAAAATTAAGAGCAATGTGTAAGCTGAGTGTGTAGCTCAGTGTCAGAATGCTTGCCTAGCACATGTCAAATTCTGTGTTCAGTCTCCAGCACTATGGAAAAAAGAAAGTAAAGACACAATACAGTTGAATGAGTTCATTCTAGTTTCTTTGGCTCAGTGTACATTTTTATTTTATTTTATTTATTTATTTATTTATTTTTTTGTCTTTTTGAGACAGGGTCTCACTATGCAGTTCAGTCTGGCCTTAAGCTCACTTTGTAGCTCAGGCTGGTCTCGAACTCACAACAATCCTCCTGCCTCAGCCTCCCGAGTGCTGGGATTACAGGCATGCGCCACCATGCCCGGCTACTCAGTGTACATATTTAAATGTAGGGGATTTTTCTGGGTAGATGGTTGCAGAAGTGCTCCAATTCTTTATGCCTCCCTCTGTCTGTACTTATTTCACCAGGCACTTTTCTGTCTCCTATAGGAAATAGTTCTCTTCCACCATGCAGCTGACAATGTGTTGTTTCCTAGATCACAAGAGGCCTTACTTCCATCAGCCTGTCCTGCCACAATAAGCCAGCCTGGGCGAGCCTCCTAGACAAGGGGACATGATGTGAAAGAAAGACCGCTTGTCCCACGCAGGGCCATCCACACAAGACCACAGCCAGGCAAGCCCCTAACTTGGCAGACAACCTAGTCAAGGTCAGAACTGCTTGCCCAAACAACAGCTGACCATGGACCCCTGAGAGGCCCAATGAATGTTGAACTGCTGCCTGCTGCCCTGCACACTCCTAAGCAGTAAGAGATGTCCAGTGTTTTGTGTCACTTGAGGTTTTGTGGTTGTTTGTGATGCAAAGGTGCTAGTTTCAGGAATGATGGATGAAATAGTTTGAAGTGTAACAAGCTTATTAAAGAATGACACCTATGAAAACAAAGGTCAGAAAGCTTGGTCAAGGGGACATATCATACAGACCACAAAGCCTCTGCTTCTCCAACAGGTGTCCTCAGGATACAGATCAGAATCCTACTCTCAGTGCAAGTACGAGGTCCTGAATCACCTCTTTGCTTAGTCATTGATTGTTTGAAATTTGAGGCAGACACTGAAGCTGCAGGATGTCAGCCTATGTGTGTGTGTGTGTGCGTGCACGCGCGCGTGTGTGTGGTGCTGGGGATCGAACCCAGGGCCTTATGCACTCCAAGCACAGGCTTTACCACTGAACTATACTGGATCAGTGGGATAGCTCAGTGGACTAAGCACCTAATTAGGCAAACACAGGGACCAGGGTTAGGTACCTACCATCACATACTGCTCCAGTTGTGCTTCCTGGGCACACTGAGAGGGCCACCACATCTGGGTGTGATGGCACATGCCTATAATCCCAGCACTGTGGAGGCTGAAAACAGGAAGATTACTCTGAGTCCAAGCTGTATAGTGAAACCCTATACCAAATACGTTATTTTTTAAAAAAGAACTATCCAGCCCAATACATTGTTATTCGAGATGTTTCACATGCCATCATTTCTTCCATTGCTCATCAAGGTTGCTTTGGTTCTCTAAAAACAATTAAGTCAAGATTTATTTCAACCACAATGAATATAGTCATTATGTACTGAAAGTATGTACTAGTAAAACAGATTTATTTTCAAAACAGCTGTTTTCAAGAGAGGTGGGTGTGGTGGTGCATACTTTTAATCCCAGCATTTGAAGAGTGTTGAGTGTCCAAGACCAGTCTGGGCTACATAATGAGTTTGAGGCCAGTCCGGGTGACATAGTCTCAAAAATAGTCTCAGCACCAATAATACAAAAACGGATGCTAAATCCACATTTTTCCTATTGGCCTTACATAATAATATCATACAAGTAAAGAAATTATCTTATAGTAATTAAGAGTGAGCCCTGCAGCTATCTTACTTAGTGTCTTGGCACACCAGCTGCCCACACACTAGCACCTGAGAAGGGTTCCAGCCTGGATTAGCCAGGCAAAGCACATTTGCAAGGCTCCAGGGAGGTCAGCATGCACTGTGGTGAGAATCTGAAATGTGGCTGTTTGTAAAAATCTCATTACCAATGAAATAGCTATTACAAATCACAT
The DNA here is from genome assembly GCA_004027165.1 of Ctenomys sociabilis. Lineage (NCBI taxonomy): Eukaryota > Metazoa > Chordata > Mammalia > Rodentia > Ctenomyidae > Ctenomys > Ctenomys sociabilis. The sequence goes on along the minus strand of PVKA01016347.1, from coordinate 44,335 downwards.
GTGGCTTGCACTAGGCTTCTACTGGACAGCACTCACATGGACAGTGGAAATAAAACCTATAGGCTAATAAAATGTTTCCATAGACTGATTGCTAGAAAGGCAATAAAAATCTAGGGGCTGGAATTTTTAAGGTCATGTCCTCCATGAATGAGAGACTGCATCCTAAAAGCCTTGGCCATAACCAGGCAAGGCTTTCTGGAAGGGAGATTCGGGTGACATATGTCTCCTAGCCTACTCCTTGGGCCACACAAATCCACAGTGTGTTCAGTGACTAGCATGGTTGACTTCTGTCACCTCAGCTATCCTCTGGGCCTCCAATGGAATGCCCTTCTCCACTATCCACTGGAAATTTCCCTCACCTTTAGGCTCCTTGGCTAGTCCTGGTGGCCTTCAGGGCTATCATTCAAGCCTCACTATGGGGATTTCCTAAGCCTGCTCTGCCCCATCCTGCTCAGGCCTGAGCGGCTTCATGTGTCTATTCACAGTCACAGTTCACCTACAAACATCCAAATGGGTCATCTTGAATTCTACTCTTAGACCTCCCTGCTCCCAAGGTATGAAATTGATTAGCCCTGCAGAGACAGTCCCTCTCTCACTACTAGTCCCTGGCCACAAGAAGTGCAAGTGCCTGGATAGCAGCCAGAGTTTGCAACTCAAGTGGACTATTTTATTGTGTTCTCCAGTGAGTGTGCAACAGAACCTCTAACCCTATAGTTCCCAGGAGGCAAAACATCCCTAGTAAGTCAAAGGGAATGACTATAAATGCAGCCATTCTGGTTTCCGCCATTCCTTCATTCCCCATTCCCTGTTCTGTTCTATTCTGTTTATGTATTTATTTATTTCCGAGACAAGGTCTTTTATACAGTTCACTATGAACTCACTATGTAGCTCAGGCTGGCCTTGAAGTCACAGTAATTCTCCTGCCTCAGACACCCAAGTGCTGCAGTTACAGGCATGGGCCACCACACCCGGCCCATTTATTCTTTTGACTGGATTCGTAACACAAAGTAAAGATCTCTAAATCCACATATAGACTGCATTAAGCCCCATTGTCCCAGCGTATTGCCTCTGACTGTATGTTAGCTGTGCCCTTCAGCAGAGGTGCACGTGTATATACATACACCTATGCATATATACATGCAAGTGTATACAATAGCTATGTGTATAAGTGTATATACATATGTGTGTGTATGCATGTGAAACATGAAAGTAGATATTTCTATGCGAAAGTTTTAAAACACAAGCACCAGATCATCATTTACAAGCAAATCTGGGAAGCACATGAGCATAAAGTCCAAACTCTCAAAGTAGCTTTCATGAAACAAGTGATTATTAGTCCTTCTCTTCAAATAAAAATGAAACATTTCAAAATCAAGAGTAGGGCTCTTAGGAGCTATAGCTTTAGTTATAGCTTCAGTTTCAAAATACAGTATCATATCTAAGTGTCAGAAATAAGGTAGCATTTTCTTAGAGGAGGACATTTTTTTTACACTCTAGGCATATATGAAAGAGAAAAATCATACTGGTTTATATCCAGTGACCCAGAGATTCTACTGTTCTTTGGCCAGGTCAAGTCTTAATCCTGTTTCTTTTCTACTTCTTTCTTGTTTTGTATTCCTGTCCATATCTAATTTCACACTTTTTTCTTTTCCTCCTTCTTCCCTTGTATTTTTGGGTTGTCAGTCCCTCTTTCTCTTTACTTTTCCTTGGCACTTTCTTTGGCTTTCTTGACTGTTGAGTGCCTCAGTTTCCACATCTGTAAATGGGGATATAATAACGGGTATCTCACAAAGAAGTTGTGATGATTTTAATGAGTGACTGCATTATATTATTTTGTTTATAATGCCATTACCCAGTACCACAAATGCAGTGACTTAAACAACAGAAGTCTATCGCTTCACAGTTCTGGTGGGTAAAAGTCTGAGAAGGTGATGATGATGGTCTCTGCCAGGCCTTACTCTGAGGTTCTTCTATTTCCTTCTGTTGTCTTGTGGCAGTGTGACTCCAGTCTTCGCGTGAGTTCTTCCTGGGCACATGTCTCTGTATTAAAATTCTCCTTCTAATAAGAAACCAGTCACGTTGAATTGGATTAGGGGCTCACTCTACCTCATCTGATCTAATTATACCAGCCAGTGCAACTCTATTCCACATAAGGTCACATTCTGAGGCACTGGGACATTAACATAGAAATTTAAACACAAACTTTACACATTTAGAGCAGTTCCTGGGAACCGAGAGTGATGGCAAACACCTGTAATCCCAGCACTCTGGGCAGCTGAGGCTAGAGGCTCGCAAATTCAAACCCAGCCTGGGCAACTGAGCAAGATCCTGTTCCAAAATAAAATTTTAAAACATTTTTTAAGGGCTAGGGATGTAGTTTATAAAAACATCCTGGTTTCAAACCTGAGTAACACACAAACACACAGGAGAGAGAGGTAGAGAAAGAGGAGAGGAGAAGAGAGTAGAAGAATGGAGGGGAGGGGAGGGGAGGGGAAGGGAAGAAAAGGGAGGAGAGAGGAGAGGAGAGGAGAAGAGAGGAGAGGAGAGGAGAGGAGAGGAGAGGAGATAGGTAGAGGCACTGAATCCAAAGGCCAAGGTGTTAAATGTTTCATTTTCACTCAGGGGGGAGGGGGAGCTAGCTAGATACCTGGTGAGAAGAAGCTGGATCATTGAGGACATTCCCCAAAAGGGAATCCTGGTACTGTGCCCCGCTCCTGTCTTTCAATTTGCTTCCTGGCCACCAGAGGTCAAGTAGCCTTCATCATGCATTCCCACTGTCATGTGCTAGCTATGGCAACAGAGCCAAGTGACCATGCACTGAAACCTCTTGTCTTCGTTACTCTTCTCTCACTGCTGGGACAAAAATACCTGACATCCAAAATTAAGGAAGGAAAGGTTTATCTAGCTCACAGGTAGTGGAGGTTTCAGTTCATACTTGGCTGGCTCCAAGGAAGAGTGGCATGTGACGGGGGCAGCAATTCATGGCAGCAGAAGGAAGCAAAACAGCAAGAGCAAATAAGTGGAGTAGTGGGAGCAGCGGCAACAGAGAGCAAGTCTGTCTCCCTTCTGTTGCATTCAGGCTATGTGCCCCAGGCTGGGAGCAGCACTCACACCCGTAATCCCACCAGCACTTGCACCTATAATTCCAGTACTGCATCACGAATTAGTCCCAAAGTCTAGAAGTACGCCCATGACTACATGAGGCTTTGGGGAGGGGAGCAAGTACACACAAACGATAACGCCTCTGAAGCCATAAGTTAAACGTTTCCTCCTTAAAAGTTAATTTTCTCAGAGGCTGAAGCAGGAAGATCATTGTAAGTTTGAGATCAGCCTTGGCTAGAAAGTGAACTCAAGACCAGACTGAACTGTATAGTGAGACACTGTTTTAAAAAGACACACACACACACACACACACACACACACACACACAAAAGTTAATTTGTTGAGGTGTGTTATCACTGTGATAGTAAAATAACAACATACTATGTGTCGGGCACTGCACAAGGCACTAAGGGTGAAACAGCGGGTCTGGTTTTCAAGGAGCCAGGTAGAGTGAAATTGGGTTACCAGTCATCCTCATTTTCCCAGGGCTGGTGCAGTGGTGGGTAGGAGGTGCTGGGACGAGGGATTTTCTCTGCTCACAATGGAAATGTCTCGGGCAACCAGCCAAGTCATTCACTATAGCAGTGATCGAGATAAGCAGGACACATGATCCTAGAGGGAACATAGGAAGTGTCCTGTGGGAGACTGTTAGCTTCCCAAAGTATCTGTCACTGCCTTGGCATCTGCTGTTTGAAAATAAAAATCACATTCTCACTGAGCAAGGTGGTGCACATCTGTAATCCCAGCACTTGGAAGGCTGAGGTAGGAAGATCATTGGAAGTTTGGGGCCAGCTTGAGCTAATAGTGAGTTCATGGGCAGTTTGGAATATATAGTAAGACCTTGTCTCAAAAATCACATTCTCAGTCATGGCTTATAGCCTGGAAGTTGAAAGCTTAGTTCTCTTTCTCATCTTGCAAGATGGCGGGCAAAAAAACTGAGAAGCCAGACAAAGAGAAGAAATCCAACACCAAGAAGGCTGCTGCCAATGGTACTAGTAAAAAGGATAAAGGCAAAAACGTCTGAGAAGGGGCAGTCCCACTGTAGCCAAAATCCTGTCCTGATCAGAAGCATTGGTAGATACTTCTGATCTGCTATGTATTCCAGAAAGGCTTTGTACAAGGGAAAGTATGCAGCTGCTAAATCAAAGGTTGAGAAAGAAAAGGAGAAAGTTCTTGCTTCAATCACAAAACCAGTCAGGGGGGACAAGAATGGAGGTACCTGGGTGGCTAAACTTAAAAACATGACTAGATACTACATTACTGCAGATGTGTCCCCAAAGCTCTTGAGCCATGGCAAGAAACCCTTCAGTCAGCATGTGAGGAAACTTCAAGCTAGCATCACTTCCAGCACCATCTTGATCATCCTCACCAAGCATCACAGAGGCAAGAGGCGATCTTCCTGAAGCAGTAGGCTTGTGACTGGACCTCTTAGCCTTAATCATGTTCCTCTATGAAGAAAACACCAGAAATTTGTCATTGCCACCTCTACAAAAATTGATATCATTAAAGTGAAAATCCCCAAACACCTCACTGATGCTTACTTCAAGAAGATGCAGAAACCCAGACACCAGGAGGGTGAGATCTTCAACACCAAAGAAAAGAGATACCAGATTTCAGAGCAGCGTAAGGTGGATCAGAAAGTGGTGGATTCACAGATTTTAGCAAAAATCAAAGCTGTTCCTCAACTCCAGGGCTACCTGCAATCCATTTTTGCTCTGACAAATGGAATTTATCCTCATAAATTATTGTTCTAAATTTCTTACTAAGAACCTAATTAAGGGGCTGGGGAGATGGTTCAGTCAAATAAGCACTTCCCTGGCAAGCGCAAGGGCCTGGCTTCAATCTCCGGTTCTGAAAAAAAAAAAAAAAAAAAAAGAAAGAACCTAATTAAATAACTGATACATTTTTTTAAAATATCACATTCTAGAGTGCCCCATAGCATACCCATGTGACCGCATTTTGGCCAATAGGAAATGGTATGCATAAATTTAGAGAAATATGAAAAGGAAGGGGCATGTCCTTGTTTACCCTTCTCCTATTAACTAGGATATGGATGTAATGGCTGGAACTAGAGCAGCCATCATAGATTAAAAGATGAAAGCCAGGGGACTAGAACAGGATTGGACTCCTAAAAATCATGGAGAAGGCATACCTGTCACTGACCTCATCCTTCTACACTGCATTGATAAAGAAAGAAAGAAAGAAAGAAAGAAAGAAAGAAAGAAAGAAAGAAAGAAAGAAAGAAAAGACCTACTTTTTAGTTATTGCTATTATTATTATTATCATTATTTTACTAAATTAGGGGTTGAAAGCAAGCCTTTCTTACCATGCTACGTCTCCAGGTCATTTTTTAAAATTTTGAAATAAAGACGTTAAACCACTAAGTTGCCCAGGTAGGGCTCTCATTTGAGATCTTCCTGCTTCATCTCATTGAATTCTGGGATTTCAGGTGTGCACTGCCATACCTGGCTTTTTAATGGCATGAGTGTTTAGAGTTTTCTATCATATACTTAAATGTAATTTAAAACTAATACAGGGCTGGGGAGATAGCTCAGTTGTCTAAGCACCTGTCTGGCAAGTGCAAGATTCTGAGTTCGATCCCTGGTACCACATGCTGGGTTGGCCCTGGAACCCAGGGGCTCTCCACGCTGGACCCTCAAACTGGGTGTAGTGGTACACATCTGTAATCCTAGCGCTGGTGAGGCTGAGACAGTAGGATCACTAGAGTCCGAACTGTGTAGGAAAACCCTTCTCTAATAAATAAATAAATCTTTAAAAATATATTATAAAAAACTAATACAGATATTAAATTCTCTTAAACAGTTATGAAATGAACAGGGAAAGGAAAGAATTCTTGCAATCAAAAGAAGTCTATAATAATTTCTAATTTAATTCAGTTGACTAAATTATTATAAAAGATTCCTAACAAAGTAAGGAAATTTTTCAAGGACTAAAAATGAACAAGGAATTATATCCAATGCTGATAATAGTTGACTCAAATATGATGCTATTCTAAGTATTTTACATGTCTTAATTCACTTTATCCTAATACCAACTTTATAAGGTAGAGATTATTTGTATCCTTATTTTACAGAAAAGGAAATGGAATCATGTAAAAATTATCTAAGATATCAAGTTGGGTGTGGTGATATATACCTCTAGTCCCAGCATTAAAGAGACTGAGGCAGAAGGATCACTGAAAGTTTGAGGCCAGCCTGGACTATGCAGTGAGTTCAAGATCAGCCTGAATCACATGAGACCATATCTCAAAAACAAAGCAAATTACAAATCTCATGACAATGTACAATGGCTTTCTAACTAAAAGTTTAGGAAGATAATTAAGGAAGCACAATATTTGAAAAGATAATGGCAGAAAAATTTCCACAAGTCTTTTTTATTTTTGAGTGGGGAGGTGTTTGAAACAGGATCTCCCTAGGCAGTGCAGGCTGGCCTTGAACTCACTTATGTACTCCAGGCTGGCCTTGAGCTCCTCATAGAGATCCCGTGCCTCAGCCTCCTGAGTGCTGGGATTACAGAGATACACCACCATGCCCAGCTCCAGAATTCTTACAAATCCTAACTCTTCAGAGTAATGAAGTATGACAAAGTAGGTATAGGAAATAATACTAATGTAAACAGTAACTAACTTCATTGAGTCTTAATAGGCACTATTTCAAGTATATTAGATAAAATAAATCTTGTTGGAGGGCAGGTCAAATAGCTCAGCGGATTAAAGCACCTGTCATCAGGCAAAGGGGCCTGGGGTTCGGTCCCTGAGCTTGCTGTACCCGCCTTGCACCCAGGGCACACTGAGATGGCAATTGAGACTGGGTGTGGTAGCATGTGCCAGTAATCCCAGCTCTTGGGAGGCTGTAAACAGGAGAATCACTGTGAGTCCAATCTAGTAGTGAGACCCTGAACACCCTGTAGACCCTTCCCCCCCAAAAACAACAACAAAGTTGGATGTGGTGATACATATTTGTAATCCAAGCACTCGGGTGGCTGAGGCAGGAGGATCACTTTGAAGTCAAGGCCAACCTGGCCTACAGATAGGCAGAGTCACTACCACTATCTCTACTTTTGCCAGGGAAGTTCTTATTCCACAGAGCCATCTCTCTGAGCCCACTATCTCTACTTTGCAGATAAGAAAAATAAGTACAGAGAACAGAATCAAGTAATCTTGCTAAGATCATAGCATACCAATGGTGGAGCCAGAATTCAGACTCAGACAATTTAAAGTTAAAAAAAATGCACTTTTCACATCACTCTTTGAAAAAATCTTCTCTGAAAAAGCAGTGAATTTAGGATATTTAAGTGGAGTGGGCCAGATGGTGGTGAAAGGTATGGATCTTTCGTGGTTCAATAAAGCTTTCTGATGCAGTGGCAGTAGTGCATGTTTGCATAGTCTCACGTGGGAGCCACAAGTCACTTCAGCTGTTGCACTTGTGAAATGTGGCTTATATACCTGAGGGGCTCAATTTTAAATTATTTACTTTGTAAAAAAAAATAAATAAATAAATTATTTACTTTTAACTAAAGTTTAAATCTCTGCATATGTATGGCTCGTGGCTACCACAGTTGACAGCAACATTTCAGAGAACCAAGAAATTTCATCAGAAAACAGGTTAATCCACTAGCTGTCTTGGCCTCACACTGAGAAAGCTTGATGATTCTCAATTCTGGATAGGAAAAATTAGTTCTTTTTCTTTTTTTTTTTTTTTTTTTTGTCTTTTTGAGACAGGGTCTCACTATGCAGTTCAGGCTGGCCTTAAGCTCACTTTGTAGCTCAGGCTGGTCTCGAACTCACAACAATCCTCCTGCCTCAGCCTCCCAAGTGCTTGGGATTACAGGCCTGCGCCACCACGCCCGGCAGTTCTTTTTCTTTTAAAACTCACGCATTTGGTACACATCTTGCTACACCCCCTGTCTCAGCCTCCCAGGCACTGGTATTACAGGCATACACCACCACACCCAGCCTTGGTGGCCAGCTCGGCAGGCCCAGAGTGGGGCCGGCATGGCATGTGGTACGGGGAATTAAATCCAGGTTCTCGCACTTGCCATTCAGGTGGTTAGACTACTAAGTTATCTCCCTCACCTTAGAGCTCTTTCTTAAGGAAGACATAGCCAAAATTACTTTCTGATACCTTTTAATAGCTTCTAGAGAACTAGACATGGTGACCAGGCATGGTGACAAATGCTTGTTACTTGGGAGGCTGAAGAAGAGTCACAAGTTCAAGGCCAACTTAGCGAGCCCTTGTCTAACAGTAAAGTAGGCTGGGGCTGTAACTCAGGGACAAAGCACTTTCCCGGTACACCTGAGTCTACTACAGCTAGCATAAAGAAAGAAGAGAGACTTACTGGTGTTATTCTGTTTTTATCTTTGACTCCTTCCCCCATTTTAATCAGATTCCAACCACCAGATCTTCTAAGCATCCAGGAGGTAACAAAAGTGAGAAGGAAGACCAGGAGTTGGGAGGGCTGAGGGGGATGGGAGGGCCTATGCCCACACCCCATCCCGAGTTGCTGCTGCAGGAATGTGAGACCAGTCTTGGCACGACTTTCAGGGATGAGAGCCGATCCCAGCAGAAAACCTAATGCTACCTTTCTACGAAAGGGTACCTGGGGCCAAGGCAAAGATGTTTATTGATAAATATCGTGTTCCAAAAACGCCATGCTAGAGAAAAAGAGGAAACCACTAAGCTGGGAAACAATAGCATCAGGGAAGGTGTCTGTGAGCAGTGGAGGAGCCTGAGCAACAAACCCTGGGCCAAGGTGCTGAGAAATCAGAGAAAACAAGTGAAGGAAAGGTCAGGGGTCTCTCCGCCCCACCGCTCTTCCCCCTACTCCCCAACTGGGGATTGTACCCAAGGCCTTTGCCCTGAGCTACATTCCCCTTGAGATCAAGGCCAGACTGAACTAGGTGGAGAGATCCAGTCTCAGAGAAAAAGGAAAAAAAGAAAGCCAAAAAATAATTATCTCACTCAACCTTTACAAGATATGGATGGATGGACAGATGGATGGATGGATGGATGGATACAAGATCTCATTAGGATACTAAGTTGCCTAGGCTAGGCTCTGACTGGCACTCCTGTCTCAGCCTCTCAGAGTCCTGGGGTTTATAGGTGTCTGCCACTGTGCCCAGCTTGAAAGATCAGGAATATATAGAGCTGTTCTGGAGAATTCTAGGGTTGTCCTTCCTGGAATTAATCTTTCCTTAGGTAATAACTTTCTTTGGACCTCCTTTTCAGCCTTACCCGTCCTCTGAATGGAATAGCTGCCCAACAGAACCACTAGCCAGTCTCTGAAGGAAAGCACACGAACGCCAGCCCTAACTCCTGGCCTGTAGCACCAGACTGGACCCCCCAAGCCAAGCAGACCTCCTGCACACCTTCCTGGCTCAGTTCTCAAGGCTGCCTTCCTTAGGTGGATCTCCCAAGCCCCACTCTCCCAGTCCAGATGCTGGTTCTCCTCTCTAGCTCCTGCCTATGCCACTTTCTATTTTCTGAGTGGCATTTCCCCTTCTTTTTTTGGTGTGAACTCAGGCCCTTGTGCTTGCCAGGGAAGCGCTTATTCTACTGAGCCATCTCGCCGGCCCCACACATTTCCCATTCTTCTGGTATTACAATTGTCTGCAGATGCATGCCATTCACCTATGTATTATATTATTACCACTTGGTAAACGTCTTTCTACCCCAAGGAAAGGAGACGTTTTAACCTTTTGGGATACTGTACACATCAATATCACATCTTACATCTTAGTATTGTCCTGTATTCCTGCTGCAAAGCATAGGTCAGCAGCATTGGCACCACTTGACAGCTTGGTAAAGTCCAGAATGTCAGCTCCAGTCCACACTGCTGACCTGGATCTGCATTTTAATAAGGCTCCCCCACGCGTTCACACACATAAAGCTTGAGAGGCACTGTGTATGCAAACACTGATCCAACCCCTGACAGTATAGTAGCAAACATATCTAACCTTTGATACATTTGATTGTGGCTTTCTGGTTCTACTGTATTAGACTTTGCCTGCATCCTTAGTGCCTGAAAGCAAACTAGGCACATAGTAGCTGGTGAATAAATATACAAACACATATTGGCAGAAAACAGGTTTTTATTAAGGGAACAAGAAAACATGGCATTGAAATGACCTCTTTGGGGTTACTTCCATTTAAATTACACTTTTAAATACTGCAGATTAAATAGATATTACGTATGGGTAACACCTAATATTTGTATTTGAGGTGCACTTAATTGAAACTCAGTGCTAATGCTTTTTCCTGTTACTTTAAAAATCAATGCCAAGTGCATTTTTTTTATTTTCACACTTTTTTCTCATTTATTTTTAATTATGGTTAGAAAAACATTTTAGTCCACAATTTTTAGCATAAAATGTAGCATCCCAACCAATTTTGAGTGTACATTTCTGTAGTGTTAAGAATGTTCACATCATTACACAACATACCCCTGAAACTTTTTCTTCTTGTGAAACCTGAACCTTGTACCTATTGATCAGTACCACCTCACCACTGGGAACCACACTTCTGTATTCTGATTCAACAGCTTTACCTGGCAAACAGTATTTGCTTTCATGATTGGCTGATTGCCCTCAGTACAATGTCCTTAAGAGTCATGCATGCTGTAGCATCCTATGTGATATCCTTTTTTGTTGTTGTTGTTTTTAACCTGGTCCAAGGTATTCCTTAAAACAAGTAGACAGAAATTAATTCTCCTCACCTCCTTCCACAAATCAAATCCACTTCTTTCAGTTGAAAACACGCAGTGTTGTTAAGGGTGCAATAGAGACTGATGGTGCATTTTTGCTTATTGCTATTTCTCCAAATGAAAATGTTGCCAGGTGTGTTGGGAAAACCTGCAATCCCAGCACTTGCAGAACAAAGGCTAGAGGGTCACCATGCAGCCTTGGCTCTATAATGAGTTCAAGGCCAGCCTAAACTTCATAGCAAAACCCTGTCTCAAAAACAAACAAACAAAAAAGTTAAATAAATAAAAATGATGAAGTCATGGGATGATGAAAGGCGACATCCCCACCGTGAAGAAGTCTAACCACCTGGGAGGGAGAGCAGAGAGGTTTTCTCTAAGCGCTTGGATTCTGTCCATTTCATTTCTTAAAGTTTCTCTTCTAATTGATGTTTATTTGCAAAACTTATTACGTGTGGAATCTTGGTTACTGAGCTTCCCTCTAATTTTGCATGTGGAAGGCAAACAGTTTTGCTTGTCTTTGCTCCTCCATAGCAATTGTCAGAACTTGTCCTCAGCAACAAACCCACCACACTGACCTTAGCGAGGCCCAAAATGCCCTACACAGAGCTCGTCTTATTCCTTGCGATCCACAGGGAATGTCCAGCTTCAGCACTTCTTAGAGCTAAATAACATGAGTGAACCAGTGAGGCTGATGCATTTCACGGAGGCCTGGTGTAATCTAATGCTACTGTCCTGGGCTCCCTTCCTCTTCCTCTGTGTGTGCTGGTCACATGGATGTCATTGCTGCTGACCCCAACACACCCTTCTCTTTAAAGTCTCCACCTGGAACCCGGCCTTATTTCTTCTGGAGTCACTGAGAAAGAAGGACTGAAGAGAATACATGGACTCTGGACAAATTCAGGTTCACTTCCTCACTGTGATTTTTTTTAAAGCACACTAATCACTTTTTTTCTTAAAGAAAAGAGACAAAAATACTTTATAAAGGAAATAATAATAATGATAGTTAACACTAATGAGCACTTATGTTTCATTATTGTACTCAGTACCTACATTATCTGAATTATAATTCTTACTGTTTTCCATACTGAGCCAATCGTGGTGGCCCATGATTATAATCCCAGCACTAAGGAGACTGAGACAGGAGGATCACTGGGAGGTCGAGGCCAGCATGGGCTACAGAAGGAGCACAGTGAGTTCAGGTTCAGTCTGAACCACAAAGCAAAACCTTGTCTCAAAACAAAAATCAAGAAAACCCTATTTGCCATTCTAGGAGTTGAATCCAGTTAATTCCAGACTGGTCTGGAACTCTTGCCTTTTGCCTCAGCCTCCCAGAGTACTGGGATTATAGGTGTGCACTACCATGCCTAGCTCTTAGCCCTTCTTAGTTTCTATTTTGAGACAGAGTCTTACTAGTTTCCCAGGTGAGATTCAAACTTGTGATCCTCCTGCCTCAATGTCCCTCATCGCTTGGTTTACAGGTGTGGTCCACTGAACCTGGCACTGGACTGTCTTAAAAATAAGCAGGCATTAAGGAGGCAGAGAAGAGGGGAATGTGTAAGAAGGAACTTCCAGGATGATCACATCAGCCAGGGGCTCACAAGGAGTTAAACAGTATTGTGGACAAGAGAAAAAGGCTATGGAGGTAGCAGGTAAGGACGGCGAGGGAAGCAGAAGAAGATTCTTAAAAAATCTTTGCATAGGGCTGAGGGTGTAGCTCCATGGCAGCTCAATGGTAGGCACTGGGTTCTAGGCCAGCACCACAGACATGCACACACAAGTGCATGTACAAAAAGATCCTTCTGTGTCTCATGCTAAAGGAGCCCTTGTTAGGGCAATACAGGTCCACAGAAGGGTTTAAACAGCAGAGTGACCTGACAGCCTGGAGGTATAGTGAGAAGGATTAGTGTTCTGAACTCTGCTCCTTTCCTAATCAAAACTAGTATTTGTGCAACACTGTTGCTATCAGTGTTGTGCTAGGTGGCTTGTTTTCCTGGAAAGAGTATGGGTGCTGGAACAAAAGATTTGGAACAGAGATTTTGCAGGTGAGTGGAGATGGGTGAGGCATTGAATGGAGGCAGAGATGGGTGATTTCACAGTTTTCCCACAGCCAATTACGGGATCTTTTCTTTTTTTTGTGATTGGATCTCACTATGTGGCCAGGCTGTTTTTGAATTTGTGGCAATCCTCCTGCCTCATCCTCCTGAGTGCTGGGATTACAGGAGTGTGCCACCATGCTCAACTTGGTGAGTCATTTCTGAAAGAAGTACTTAATAACATTTTTGGCAAACCAGCCAGGAATGGAAAGCTCAGGTACAGGGTGGCCAAGGTAAGGCCCAAATGGGGACAGTTTTTGTTTCTAATGCTGGAAGATTTCTTCTTGTTTCTGTAGCTCTATTCCCCTGTGCTGGGAACTGGGGACACATCTCATGGCCCCAGAAAGGAGCCTCCTGGTCTCTGCTGCGGAGAAGTAGGGAGGGGAATGTAGGCTTTTGTTTTTCTGTATAGCCCCTATTGGTGGCTCTATGGGCATCTATCGCTGTCCATGAGTTTGTTTATTGTGTATTTTGTGAAATTAGCCTCATCTTCAGCTTTTTCTAGTTTGTAAGTGTTTTCTTGGTTTGTGATTTGGGCTAGAATGCCACTGAGTTACCTCACCATGTGGCCAACAGACATATTGCCTTGCGACATGGCTAGCCGTCATCTTGTCTTGTTGTGTGACTGTGTGGCACTTCTACACTGGTGTGCATCAACAGCTGCTGCCATGTTTTTTGTTTTTTTTCATTTGTTTTGGTTTTGTTTTTGTCTTTTTGAGACAGGGTATCCTTATGCAGTTCAGGCTGGCCTTGAGCTCACATTGCAGCTCAGGCTGGTCTTGAACTCACAATGATCTTTCTATCTCAGCTTCCTGAGTGCTGGGATTACAGGAGTGTGCAACCACACTTGACCTGTATTTTTTTTCTCTATCTCTCCTTTTTGTGTTTTTAATACTGCTCTGATGAGCTAAGCTTCTGATTTTGGAGCATATATTAGCTTACAGAAAACCAAAGAGAAGAGCCTTTCTCTTTCTCCATGCATGAAATAAAACCTATTATCAATAAACCTTTGGGCCATCTTTGGTGGGTGGAGCCACAGCCAGAAGCCCACAGCTGAGGTCCTGGGAAACAGGGCTGCATGCAGCAGAGAGGCCCACTACACACTAGAGGCCTATTTGAACAGGTGTGACCGTCTTACCCCACTGCAGGGGAAAATGTGGATATAAGAAAAAAATAATTTGTCAGTTTGAAATGCTCAAGGATTTTGGCTAGAGCCAAGTTCCAGGCAGGTAAGCAGAGCACGGTTCAGTTGGAGAGCTGACCTCTGCAACACCCATTCCAGGCCCCCGGCTGCAGGCCCCAGCGGTGCGCAGAGCCACTTAACCTGGGAACCAAGGGGGCCTGAACCTTGTCCCTGCTGCTTGTGGTGCAACAGCCTGCCAGAGATTTAAGGCAGGGAATGCCTGGGTCTGGCTGCTCCTAGGACCCACCTGAGGCTTCACCACCAGGCTTTTGTGCCTCTGTTTAAATGCAGATAAATTAAGGGCTCAAGGAGGCCTAAGTGGAAGAAGGCTTAACAACAGTTTAAAGCTAATTAGAGCCGCTGAGATAGCTTAGCAGAATGAGCGCAGGGATGGGATTCATTCCCCAGAACCACATGCCACCCCACCCCAACCCTGGATGTGCTGAGCGAGTCACCAGTAGTGTAGTAGTGCATGCTTATAATCCCAGTGCTATGGAGGCTGAAAATAGGAGGACACTATACAGTCTGAGCCGTGTAGTGAGGTCTTGTACCACATAAATAGATAAATAAAGCTAATAAAAGTGACCGGATATATAAAAAAGAGCCATCCTACTCTTAGTTCTTTCTTTCCATCGAAATCAAAACAAGAGATATTTTCCCCTATATGGGTTCACTCTGCTTAAGTAGTCATCAAGGGACTTGAAATACCAGCTAGGCCATCAAGTGGCTTAGAGTAAATACAAGTTGGGTTGCCAAGAGGTTCAACAAGGAGGTTAAGAACTTCGCTGGGCAAGATTTGCTCTTACCTTAATAGAAAGGTCTAAGGAGTTCATGGCTTCCAATATGGAAATAAGACTATTCTGTGGTCAATGTTTCTGGCATCGCCGGTTTGGACAGAAATGTCTGTCCATCTGAGCTATGTGAAGTGCCTCAGAAGGGGCATCTTGAGGACTCTGGGTCTCCTCCTCTGTAGGACACCGCCTTGACAAATTCAGACCTAGTAGAGCCAAAGAGAAATCTCTTGAACTTGGTCATCACACAGATTCCACCAACTTCTTCACTGGGTCTTATCCATGGTGAACAGGACAGGTTAGAGCCTGACAATTGAAAACATGAACAGCTTATCTACTATTGCAGTGTGGTCTGGGGTCAGTATGAACAGGATGTATGCAGTGTGTAGAGGATGGCACTTCCAACTAGGGGACTATTCTCCAGTGACAGCATTTCTGTGTGGAGCAGAAAAGGTGGAGTGAATTGCCCTATGTCCAGGCCTCTGTGTATCAAAAGGAATGCTCAGGAACCATGGTCCTTAGAGCAGGCCCTGAGGGGGAAAAGGTACCCTGGAGGGCCCTGTCCTGAGCCCCTACTTGTCTCTGAGGGGGTCTCAGTCTCACTGACCTATGGAAAGTCATACTAGGATGTCACCTTGACTTCCCCTTATGATCTGCAGGCCCATCCCCTCCAAGAGTACTCTGTTACAGCTCAGTGCCCAGAGGAATCCACCATTTCTCAGCTCCCTTGATGGCCTCATCACAGACGCCTGAGTCCCACTGGATACACACAGGCATCTTTAAGCCCGTAGGTCAAACCCAAAGCAGTGTCTCCTACTACTCTGTTCCGAAGAAAAGTCCTGGGGAAAGAAGGAAATGCCCAAGTGCAGGTCTCCTTTTCAGCTGCAGAAATCCAGCAGTACACAAAATGACTAGATCAAAGATCAGATGCTAGTAAGTATGCAGATGGGCTCCACACTTTAACCCTGAGGCTTACCCTGGTAGGATGTCCCATTCATCTTGGCCACTTCTGTACCTCAGATAGAGAATCCTATAGTTGGCTAAAAACTATGCAGATGAACAACACACTTTTTAAAAGAAATAAAACAAAGAACACTCCGGAACAGCTATTCTCCCTTCAACAGAGCCAAACTGGGACTATAATACTCAGCATAGACCAAAAACGATGTCTAATGTATTAGCTGTTCTTATCATGGGGATGAAAAAGTGCACTAAATAGTTCATTAGAAAGTCAGTTAATTAGGATAAACTGGAGTCTTATAAGGTGCAAAGGGAAATCCAGCTTTATTTTGTAATGGAGTAGTAGAAGCCTTTCACCAGTATAATAATACAGATCCATCTTCCAAGGAGGGGGAGGCACTAAAGGGATAACATTTCATTTGTCAGTCAGCTCCAGATATTTGTTGTAAGCCACAAAAATTTCGGATCAGGCCACAGACTCCTCTGTTCTAATTGCTGGATGTGGATTTTCTGTGTTCAACAATTGGGACCCAGAGGAGACAAGAGTAAAAGGCTAAGATTATAGCTTTGTAGTTGGTAATGCTTTAACTCTCCCAGGATGCCTAAAGCTCAGGGACAACTGAGGAAAGGGTTCTTGTTCAAATGCAAAGGAACTGGACACTGGACAGAGCTTGCAGCAAGCTTCCACCAGTGCCCTGTCCTATTTGGAGGTAGCTGAACCACACCCGACTCAGTACACTGGAGTCCCACTGTCCCCACTCCCAGAGATGGACTAGCCCTGCCAAAGCCTCAGTTCCTGCTCTGATGAATGAGGAGGCCCAGGGGAGCCTGCAATGCCCAGGGACATTGTCAGGGACATCACCGTCACCTCTGAGAAACTAAGATAATCTTAGACATTATGGGTGCACCAGTTCAACTACTTATTGGTACAGGTGGCTCATCATTCTGTTTTGATTTCCTTCTCTGGCAATCTCTGCTCTAAGTCTGTAGCCATAGTTTGGACAAACCCCTAGTGAGAGATTCTTTATGTCTCACTTTGAAGGTCGAAGATTTAACTATAAGCTTCTAATTGCCCCACAGTGCCCTACTTCCTTGTTAGGAAGAGATGTATTAACAAAACTGGGGGAAAATCTCAAATTCTGGCTAAGGCCAAAACGGATGCTACCAGGTCTCCCTGACCAAATTAGCCAACAGGTAAATCCTGCTACATGGTATAAGGAAATACCTGGTAGGGCAAATCCAGCTGTGCCAATAATTATAAGACTAAAAGATCCCAGCTGATTTCCTAATCAAAAACAGTATCCAATTATGGAAGAGGCATGTAAGGACCTCCAGCCTTTCACAGATTTCTCAAATATAACCTTTTGAAACCTTGTCAGTCTGCTTGCAATACTTCCATTCTCTCTGTAATAAATCCCTCAAGAAAATATAGGATGGTACAAGACCTCTGCTTCATTAATAGTGCTGTTATTCCAATCCATCCTCTAGTGGCAGATCTATATGCAATTCTTTTTCAAATTCTAGGGGATACTAATTGGTTTGTAGGCTTGGAATGAAAGGACATATTTTTTTTTCCAACCTCCAGACTCAGTTTCTGTTTGCCTTTAAATGGGAAAATTCCATTAAAAGAGAAAAGCAGCAATATACTTGGACCTGGAGCATATACTTGGACAATATACTTGGACTTGGGCAGTTCTCCCACAGAGATATAGTTACAGACCTCACCTTTTTAAATCAGGCACTAGAAAATGACTTGAGGTACCTAAAGCTAGAGTAAGGAACCATCCTAAAATATGTAGATGACATTCTAGTTTACAGCCCAACTCAGGAACCATAACACTATATGAACTCTTAATCTTCTGGATAAGAAGGGATATAAAATCTCCAAGGAAAAGGCTCAGCTATCCCTTGAAAAGTTCAATATCTGGAATATATTCTTCTGCCTTGTGAATGACAGCTATCTAGGGACCAGAACCAGGCTCTTTGTGACCTTGGGCCTTCTACTAGCAAATAACAGCTTTGTTCCTTCCTGGGAATGACACTCTTTTGTAGGATCTTGCTAACTGATTTTGGACTAACGGCAAAGCCTTTATTCAAGGCAGTGAAAGGTTTTGTCTGTGCCCCTAGTGTGGACAAAAGTGACTGACAATACCTTGAGAAAAATAAAGCATACTCCTACTCAGCATTCAGCACTGGGGATACCTGACCTTTAAAAAGTGCCTTCTTTCCAGGAGGAATACATATACATATGTGTGTGTGTGTGTATATGTGTGTGTGTGTGTGTATATATATATATATATATATGTTTTCTTAGTCATTGAAAAGTGTGTGCTAATATCATTTGAACAATTAAATGGAAACATACTCTGTGTAACTAATTTAAAAATAATAATATCACAATGTATTAACCATTGTTACCCTCCTATCATCTTGTTTCAACATTTTTTTTTTCTTAAGAAAATACAGGGCTGGCCAGATACTCAGTGGACTAAAGTGCCTGCTTCAGCAGAGTGCAGCTGCCAGGGTTGCACCCCTGGCATGCCGTGCTGGCCCCACTCCTGCGGTATGCTGAGACGGCAATTGAGATTGGGCATGATGGTATGTGCCTGTAATCCTAGTGCTCGGAAGGTTGAAAATAGGAAGATCACTATGAGTCTGATCTACGTAGTGAGAGCCTGTAGACCCTGTGAAAATACTCTTCTTTCTCTGTGTATCAGAAGAAGAATAGACTGCTTTGGGAGTCTTGACCCAAAGTCTAGGACAAGAACTCTGCCCAACGACATACTTTCAAAAAAAAAAAGGTCAAATGGGGTAAATGCTGGGAGGCCATCCTGCCTGAGAACAATAGCACCTGCAGCTATACTAATAAGAAAAGCTACAAAGTTAACTTTGGGACAGACACTAAAAGTACTGACTCCCCATCAGGTCAGAACTACCCTGGAAACAAAAGGTGGCTAACAGGAGAAAGGATCACCAAGTATCAGGCCATGCTCTTAGACAACTCCCAATGTTATTATGAAAACCTGTACTACTATTAATCCTGATTCTTTGACACCTATAGGCACAAAGATTAACCACTCTTGCAAATAACCAATCTCCCAGATTATGCAAGCAGGCAAGACATCCATGACCTGCACCTCCAAGATCCTGAGGAGGTATGTTCACTAATGAAAAGTAGCTTTGACTGAAAAAGTAGCAGGTTATGACCAACTCACCACAGGTCACTGAAGCTAAGCCTCTTCCCCCAGGAACTCTGCTTAAAAGGCAGAACTAGTAGCTCTTACTGGAATTGATATTTGAAAAGGGAGGAAGGTCAAACATCTGTACATACTCCAGATATGCCTTTCTGGAGCTACGTACCCATGCTGCAATCTAGAAAGAGGCTTGCTGACAAACAATCACCTATAAAACCCAGCAGGAAGTTCTACAACTAGAGGCAGCCCATCTTCCTAGACAGGTCACACCATGCTGTGAAGGGCACCAGAGAGACATGACTGAAGTCTCCTCAGGAAATTAAAAGGCTAATAAGGAGGCAGAAAAGGCATCTCTACAGCCTCATAAAACTCTAGCCTTATTCCCAATTACAGAGAAACCATTACAACCAGTCTATAGCCCCTAGAAAGATAAATGGGCCTTAGAATAAGAAGACATTAAAAAGAGGCTTTGGTGCTGCTATTTTAAAAACAAACTGGTTCTTCCTCCAAGGAATATAATGAAATGCTATAAAAACACTTCCTGATTCCTTCCGTATAGGAAGGGATACTACCTTGGAAATGGTCACTTGAGTTCTCACAGAATTAGGACTAGGGACAACCAACCACAAAACAGGTCTAAAGGTTGCTCAGTCTATGCCTACAGTAGCCTAGATCATCCAAAAGTATTTCCTTTATTAAAACATTTACAGAAGAGTGGGGGTCTAACTGGTAATTAGGACGGCAACTAGAGTTTACCCACATGCCACCATGTGGAAGATTTAAAGAGATGTTGGTCCTAATCAACACCTTTAAAGTCAGAATTGAAGCTTTTCCTACGTGTTTGGAAAAGGCTGCCAAAGTACTCAAGGTGCTTCTTGAAATCATCTCCAAATTTAACTACCCCAGTCTCTCCATAGTGACAATGAACCTTGTTTTACTTCCCAAATAGCTCAGGGAGTGGTAAGTATTTAGGAATGAAGTGCAACTTCATTGGTGGTCTCAATCTTTTGAAAAAGTAGAGAGAGCCAACCTGACCTTAAAGCAGGCTCTGGCAGAACTTTGCCAAGAGGTATCTGAGTCCTGGTTCTGATTCTGCCAATAAGATTCTTTACTGGGCTAAGGTTCAACCCATTTCTATCCTCTGATATGATAGTAGACCCAGAGACCAAGAAACTCTTACAGCATCTCATTAATCCAGGCTAAGTACACAGATTATGCAACTGTAATGGAAACAGAGTCCTGCCCATTCCTGGCCCAAGGAGACTACCTACAGGGAGAGGCTGAGTTGGAGATGGACTACACATTTAGGGCTAGAGCAAGGGCAGCCCCAAGAACAGCTCTAGAGGTGAGCCATCTGAACAAGTTATTGGGACCAGAGTGAAGCCAGTCCTGCAGGTACCTGGCCTTGGTGTTCTGCCTTGTTAACTACAGCATAGACAGCTCTAGGAATGTTTTGCCTTTGGTGTTCTCAGTAAAACACCGAGTCCCTGCATTTTCAGCTCCCATCAGGAGCTCCCCCGCTATTTACTATGTATAAATAAAGACACAACTATGTGGGTTATCACTGCCCCTCCATCAGAGAGGTCAGGACCCACCTGGCCTAGTTTTTTGTGTCCTGTTTTCTCTTAGTCTCCCACTGCCCCCTCTCAGGACCCTGCTGCCTGCTAAAGTCATGGCAACCACCTGTCTGCCCTGGAGACAAAATGCTTGTGAAAACTTGGAGAAAGGGAACACCAGCACACCAACTAGAGCCAAAATGGAAAGGACCCTTTTACATGCACTGCAGTAATAGTATCAGAAATAGATACTTGCATTCAACTTATTATAGGCTGGACTTGAACTCATATGTAGCCCAGGCTGGCCTTAAACTCACAGCCATTCTCCTGTCTCAGACTCCTGAGTGCTAGGATTACAGGTGAGTATCATCCAGCCACCAGCACTTTTAAAATAACTTTTGCCTCCATTTTTGGCTTGTCTAGTCCAATTTTTGTTCAAAGTGAGAAGGACTTGCCATATGTTTAATTGATGATCCATTTCTAAAAGAACTACCTGATAACACCGAGACTTTAGGAGATAGTCAAGATTCAAACTACACCATGTACTTAATATAAAAACTCAGCAGCAAACACCAATCTAGAGGTATAGGGGGAAAACATAGGCGTAGGGAGAAAGGCATTTCCTTTGTTGTTTTCTTTTTCTAAGACAGGATGTCACCATGCAGTTCAGGCTGGCCTTGCAGTCTGCCCAAATGAACTAGGTGGTCAGGGAAGCTGAGGGTCAGCTCAGACTAGGCTGAGGCCTCTCTGGTTCCTGATAAAAGTTACTCAATAATAATAATCATGGAACAGAATGACTCACAGTGGCAGAGCATTTTCTGGCTTCTGATGGGCCCAGGCACCCTGCATCTTTCCTTCTTTCCTTCTTTCCTTCTTTCCTTCTTTCCTTCTTTCCTTCTTTCCTTCTTTCCTTCTTTCCTTCTTTCCTTCTTTCCTTCTTTCCTTCTTTCCTTCCTTCCTTCCTTCCTTCCTTCCTTCCTTCCTTCCTTCCTTCCTTCCTTCCTTCCTTCCTTCCTTCCTTCCTTCCTTCCCAGCACCCTATCCTTGTAAAGGCCACAGCTTCAGGGCTGGGCTGGCTGGAAGGAGGGCACTGTGATTCTCCTCCCTGTGATCACCCACCATATGAGGCTAATGTGGGTTACTGCCTTAGGGATCATGGGGTTCATTTTTGGACCCCAGGGTTTGCACTGGTCTCCCTGTAGATCTCCCATTCTGGTAGATCACCGGACAACGAAGACTGCAGCAGAGCCAGGTGGGCTTGTGGGGCAGAAGAGATGAAGCAGGGTTATTCTCAGATCTTTTTTATTTGTGTGTGTGTGTGTGTGTTTTAGGGAAGGGTCTACAGGATGTTCAGGGTCTCACTACTAGATCAGACTTGTAGTGATCTGCCTGTTTACAGCCTCTCAAGAGCTGGGTCTCAGATGTTTAAAAGTGACAGAATGACAATTGGCCTGTCAGTGACAAGCTTCTTCATTATGTCTTCTCTCTCCAGCCACATTGATCTGATTCGGACTCACTGCCCTCTACACTGGCTGTGATCACAGCATCAGCCAAGTTACCTGTTGCTTAGTTAGATTTTCTATTTTCCTATAATCCAAACCTGCTTTTTATGGTTTACTCTCTTTAACTTGTCACATTCCCCTTTTAGCTTCTCAAGAAAAGGTTCATGGAAGTAAATCTGACAGTTTATATTTATTTTAGCCTTTATATTTATGCTTATATTTATATTTATTCCAACCTTTCCTGATAAGTGATTTGGTTCACTGTAGAGCTCTAGATTAGAAATAATTTTCCTGGGCCAGCCAGATAGCTCAGCAGAGTAAAGCACCTGTGTAGGCAGAAGCAGGGGTCAGAGGTTCAAAACCCATGCCAGCCCCACCCACAGGGCATGCTAAGACTGCAATTGAGATTGGGTATGGTGGCACATACCTGTAATCCCAGGGTTTGGGAAGCTGAAAATGGGAGAATCACTACAAGTCCAATCTGTGTTGTGAGACCCTTGAGACCCTGCACTAAACACAAGAAAAAGAAAAAAAAGAAATAATTTTTCTACCCTCTAAAGAAAATTCTTTCCTGAGGAAAGTTGGAGACAGAGCTGGTCTGGTGGCACACACCTATAATCCCAACACTGAGAGGCTGAAACAAGAGGATTGCTTTACATAGAAATGCTGTTATGATATCCAGCCAGTTTCCTTCTTTAATTCCTTCTTCATCTTCCATTTTTCATATCCAGAGTACTTTCCACTGTCAGTAATTTAGAATTTGTTTTTTCAGATCTGTTCTCTAGCCTCTAAATTCTATTGTTGTTGCTTCTTCTCCCTCTCTCTCCTGTCCTTGGGGTTCCAGTGAGAATCTAGAAGTTAAATTAGATGCATCTATTCAATCTATCATCTCTACCTAGAATCAACTGTCAAATATTCCTAAAAACTGAGGCTCATTTATCTAATAAATACTGAGTGCCTATGATGTTCCTGGCACTTTGATAAATGCTGGAGATGAATGATGATTTATCTTTGATAGTGATGACTGATGTGCTCTGAGGTTGTGTTTTGAAAGGAAAATGTTCCTTCCATTGCTTCTGCCTTAAAGTCAGAGTTTTATTTTATGCAGTTTCCTTAATGGTGGGGTTACATAGGGCTAGTGTGGCTTTGAAACTGAGGCTGATTTGAAGCCATATCTAGAGGTTCAGATCCTTTCTACTGGCACTCACCCATTCCTCCAACTTGTTTTTCTGAGTGCCTGTGAGTCAACTGCCCTAATAATAAATTCTCAGACTGCCTGATGCATCCTGTGTTATACATCCTTAAAGGCCATTCATTCTGCATGCAGTGGTTCCCTCTACAGTGGGAGATGGATTCTGAGAGCTGCCTAGGGAGTCCTGAATATGTGGACAGTACTGATCCTCACATGTACTATGCTTTTTCCTTTGCCTACCTGCCTTTTCCCAGCAAGTGAATAGCAGTAATAATAAATAATAAAGTAGAACAATTATGGCAATGCAGTATAATAAACTTCATGGGAAGATAGTCTGTCTCTTTCTCAAAATATCTTAATGTTGAGCCTACCCTTTGTCTTAGTTACTTATCTCTTGTTGCTGAGACAAAAATATGCAGTATCAATTGTTGAAGAAGAAAGTGTTTGTTTTAGCTCATAGTTTGTAAAAGTTTCAGTCCGTAATTGGCTCACTCTGATGCAGGGTAGCATTGCAGAAGTCAGGAGGCAATACAATCCCTGACTTGAAATTATACTACGAAGCCACTGTGATAAAATCAGCATGGTACTGGCAAATAAACAGACCTGAGTACCCATGGAACAGATTAGAAGATGCAGGAACAGCTACAAACATGCTCAGCCACCTTATCTTTGACAAAAGAGCCAAACATGTTCCCTGGAAGAGAGATAGTCTTTTTAATAAATGGTGCTGGAAAAACTGGTTTCTCATATGCTGAGGACTAAAATTAGACCCATGTCTATCACCAGGAAACTAAAGTCAAAAATGGATCAAAGATTTAAATATTAAAACAGAAACACTAAATATACTGGAGGAGAAAGTAGGTAGAAATCTTGAAGACATAAGGTCAGGTACAGAGTTCATGAACAAAATCAAACTGCATGAAAAATACTTCAAAGAATCAACAACTGAAATCTCATCTTTTTGAAAAGTTTCTTACATCAAAAGAAATCACTGACAGGGTAAAAAGAAAACCCACGAATTGTGAAAAAGTTTTAGCTGACTGTCCTTCAGAGCTTTTATCTAGAATATATAAAGAACTAAAAAAAAAAAAAAAAAAAAAATCAGGCCCCTAAAATTCAAAGACCCAATCCAAAGATAGGCAACGGAAATGAATATACACTTTTCAGATGAAGAAATACAAATGGCAAATGGCAAATAAATATATGAAAAATGTTCAACATCATTGGTCATGCATGAAATGTAAATTAAAACAATGCTGAGATTCCATCTCACTCCAGAAAGAATGACTATCATCAAGAAGTCAACCAATAACAAATTTTGGAGGAGCTGTGGGGAAAAATGAACCCTTCACCACTGATGGGAGTATAGACTATGGAAATCAGTGTGGAGAGTCCTTGAAAAGCTAGGATTAGATATCCCATTCAACCATCTATTCCCCCAACCCGAGTATGTTTTGCAAAGGAGGTGAAAACATTATACCACAGCAATATATATGCACTCATATTTATAGCAGTGCAATTTGTCATAGTTAAATCTTGGAAACAACCGAAAGCCCGCAAAACTGAGAAATTCATTTTTAAAAATATGGTATTTTTACACAATGGAGTATTACTCAGATATAAAAAAGATAAACTCAAGGCTTTTATAGGTAAATGGATACAGCTAGAGACCATAATCATAAGTGAAATAAATCAGACCCACATGTGCAAACATCATATGGTTTTGCTAGTGTAAAGAACCTAAAGAGTCAATAAAATCTGAAAGGGACAATAAATATTGTGAAATGGAAAGAATCTGTTCAAAGAGAAGGAACTGGGATGAGGAAAAGTACTAAAGAAATAAATAAATAAGAATAAAAGATATATATGCATGAATATATCTTTTCATCTATCTATCTATCTATCTATCTATCTATCTATCTATCTATCTATCTATCTACCTACTCTATCTATCATACTGCTGATTTCTCCTGGTCTATTGAAAGGAGCAATTAATGCTTAATTTTTTTCTTTTCCTTTCTAATTTCTTATAACTTTTTAAAAACCAATTTTGCATACTTTATGTGGTAATTTAAACAACTAATTTTAAGACAACATTATGCAATATAACAACCAGTTGAATTTCTACTATTTTGTTTAGTGAAATTCTGCATTATTTATCTTTTACAGTATTTTTTATTTTATTTTTGTTTTATTGAAGTACAAATATCAATGAGACAGTTTTAAGATACCTTGACAAGATGGATTTGATAAATTAATATATTGCAAACTGTTTTCATAATGTTTTGGTATCATACAAGGTGCATACACGATATTATACTTACAGACATTATTATACCGTATGTCTCTTATCAGTAAATAGAGTGTAGCTGTTTGCGTATCTTATTTTTTATACCTGAATTACATCAAAGATTGAATAATTAATACTTTCTACCTTGATATTTTCCTAGTGGTTGTCCATAGTACTAGAAGCCGACATAATATCCTGTCCAATCACCATTAGTGCAGATCTTGCCTCTCATAGAATTCTGTAGAAGCATGGCATATCTATCCCAACTGTTACTGTCCATGCACACACATCATGATTCTTCCATTCTATACCCCTTCCTTTGTCTACACCTGTCAGAGATGGGCACACCATTATCATTCAACTATCTTAGGTGCTTGAACTCGACAACACAATCCAACACAGTCCAGCATTCCACAACAATAGTGAGTTATCCGAAGAAGTTGTCGACCATAGCCACTTACAGCTCAACTTAATATTATGGCCCCGCGATGTATACTTCATTTTTATACTTTTCTGCTGGATGGTTAGGACCTAGATAGAACAAGACTTATATACCAACACATGTACTTTATGTTTCTTATTTTTACAGTATTTTTTATTCTTTTTGAAAAATAAAAAAATTAAAGAGAAAAACAGTTTATGGTGCCCACAAGATGCCAAAAGCAACCAGGGAGGGAGGGACAAGTCTCTTTTCCCCTTATATTGTATGCAGGCTACCACCCCTCCACACACAGGTGATCCATTCACCCTCTTAATGCTAGCCAGAACAATGCCAAATCAGTTAGTGTACTGATTTCATAATCACACACCCTTAATCTCTGCACCACAAACTCTAGATCCAGCTACCTCTGAAAAGCCCACCTCCTGTGACTGTATGAGGCTTTGGGGAAACATTTAGACACAAATTGTAACAGCCTTCTTCTGATTCTATGAAATGATACAATGAGATAAGATAAGACAACATGCCTGATGTGGGCTGCAGTCTACTGTACAGGGTTTACTTGAACACAGCTGCCGTAACTGCTTCAGATGATCTCATAATTGGGAGGCGTGACTAATTGGCAGGCAGCATATACAGCTGAACAAGGGATAATTCCTATTGTGGGTGAGATAGAGCAGGACATCATCAAGCTATGAGAATGCTATGTAACTCAAAGTACATTAAAAAAAAAAAACTGTTTATTCATTTATTTTGGCTTTTTGAGTCAAGGTCTTGCTATGTGTATGCTAGGCTGGCCTTGAACTCACAATACATCCGAAGTTGGCCTTGAACTCAAGGTAACTCACCTGCCTCAACCTCTCAAGTACTGGGATTACAGGCGTGCACCACAATGCTTGGCTTATAAATTAAAATTTATGAATTATTTATTTCTTGAGTTTTTGATTTAATTTTTTGGATTATAGTTGACTGTAACTGAAACCACAAAAAGCAAAATCAGGAAGTTGGGAATAGTGCAATCTCATTGCAGTAAAGCTGAGGCAGGGGGATTATCAGTTTGAGAGCAGCCTAGGCCACTCAGTGGTAGAGTAATGTGTATTAGTCAGCTTTTCCCTTGATGAAACAAGACACCGGAGACCCATAATTTAGAGAGAGTTATAATTTGGCTCATGGTTCAGGGAATTAGTCCATAGCAAACAGGGTCTAAGGCAGAAATATTGTACAAAAGTGTGGCAGAGCCAAGCTGTTCAGTTTACAGCACCTAGGAAGCAGAATAGTATAGGAGAGGAACAGGAAAAGTACTGTATATAATGCCCAAAGTCATGCTTCTGTGACTTATGCTGGCAAACTCAGAAACATGATCCAGCCGGGTGTGGTGGTGCACACCTGTAATCCTAGTACTCGGGAGGCTGAGGCAGGAGGATTGTTGTGAGTTCGAGACCAGCCTGAGCTACAAAGTGAGCTTAAGACCAGCCTGAACTGCATACTGAGACCCTGTCTCAAAAGAAAGACAATAAAAGAAAAAGAAAAAAAAAAAGAAACATGATCCACTAATCTGCTAGGCTTTTCTTAAACCAATATAGTTGACATATCAGGATTAACTGCCATGGTTTGACTAGCATGTGTGTGAGGCTCTCAGTTCAGACTCCAGAAATGGGAGGGAGGATACACTTAGAATAGGAAAACCAGGAAGGAGGATCTGTCCTACTGCATGAACAAAGGTCAGGCCCTGCAGGGGCCAGCTGAAGGGTGTGTGTGTGTGCTGTGGTCTCAGCAGAATCCTTGTGTTCTTTGATTGTCTCTTCTAAGGCAGTTTGTCTCAGCCTTTAAAGTTTGCCAGCCAGCTTTGATGATCTTTTTTTTTTTTTGTCTTTTTGAGGCAGGGTCTCAGTATGCAGTTCAGGCTGGCCTTAAGCTCACTTTGTAGCTCAGGCTGGTCTCGAACTCACAACAATCCTCCTGCCTCAGCCTCCCAAGTGCTGGGATTACAGGCATGTGCCACCATGCCCAGCTTGATGATCTAAATGGCATGAGAATGGGCGAGAAATCTGATACTGCATGCCTACTACACTCTAGGCAATGACCTTATACTTCACATTTAATGACTCCTTTTATTTAATGATATTCCATAAGAAATTCATAAGCATGGAAAAATTTTCCTGGAAAAAAAACAAATAGTCTGAGCATTTGTTACTGTCTTTCAGTCTTTTCCTCACTCCCAAGTCATTCTCCCTTTTTATGTTCTGGTATTCTAGCTTACAAAATCCTATTGTCAAATAGACATGTTTACATAAGTCACATTACATGAAGGTGTGTTCTCAGGATATGTTGATAGCCCTGTTCCATCCTGTTTTTCTGTTTCCCAGAAAGGAAAGGCATAGTTCCAGCAGCAGGATCCAACTGTTTTTTTTGTTTTGTTTTGTTTCTGCGGAACCAGGGATTGAACTCAGGCCCTTGCACTTGCCAGGGAAGCACTTATTCCACTGAGCCATCTCCCCAGCCCTGGACCCAGCTATTTTGATGCAGGTTTGGGGCCTGCACAGAATTGGGAGAAGTCAGGCAGGCTCCAACGGGACCCACCCCGGGTGGAGTGGGACATGGAGCTGTCACATTTTTTGCCTGAAATGTTAGTGTCCACTGGTGCTAAGACTCAAAGAGAATTTCCTTTGGCTTCTGAACTTGAAACAGACATTGAAAGACTGCTTAGCCTTTTTTAAATGGATTGTGTCATTTAAAATTTCTGCCTCCGGTAAGGAGGTAGCTCTGCAGTCTAAGCACCTACCTGGGAAGCGCAAGACCACGAGTTCGATCTCTATGACTGCATGCTGTGCTGGCCCCCAGAACTCGGGGCGTGTCATGTGGGGCCCTGAAACTGGGCATGGTGGTATACACCTGTAATCCCAGCACTGGGGAGGCTGAGACCAGAGAATCACTAGGCATCCAAGCTACATAATGAGACCCTGTATCAAAACAAACAAATAAATGTTCTGCTTCTGGTTTATGATAGTTTATGTTGAATTGGAAAGAGGAGAAAACTATCTGTCCTTGCTACCAGGACTTATATTGGTGAGGAACTGAAAGATCTCTGTAGTTATTTATCTTTTACAGGAAAAAACACTCATTTGGGACATCAGTAAGTAATAACGATACAACACGTCTTTTTTTAAATATTAATTTTATTGAGAAAGAAATAACATTGAGACAGTTTCAAAACAGGTTGGTAGGACAAAATAACAAGTATATATATATACTTACTACAACATGGTCCTTCATTTATATCCCCCTTTTTTGCTTATTTTTGTCAGAGATGAGTATTCCATTGTCATTCAAATATTGTAGGTATGTGAATTCAGCAAAGTAATCCAATATAGTCCATTTGTCCATAATAATAGTGGGTTACCTGTAGGATTGGCAATGTCAGAAGTTGTACAATGCAAGTACTATTTTTGCATAGTACTGAGACATTACAGAACAGTGTTTTACACAGTAGCTCATCTCAATAGCTTTAACTTGATTTTCTTTTATACATGACTATGATTCAAGGACTATTCTATAAATTTAAACTTATTGAAGACTAAAATAGCATCTGTCACTGGAAACTTTCTACTCTCTCTCCCTTTTTTTTTTTTTTTTTGTGGCTCTAGAGATTGAACTCAAGGTTTTCTCACTGAGCTATCTCCCAAAGTCTTTTTTGGTTTTTAATTTTTTGAGACAAGGTCTTAGTAAGTGGCCCAGACTGAGCTCAAACTTGTGATTCTCTTGCCTCTATCTCCCAGAATGCTGGGATTATAGGCATGCACCATCTCATCCAGCTTCTGATATCAATTTAAAGTCATGGTTTATGTTGCATAAACTGGCACCCCAATAATAGCACCTGAAACAGTCAGGAGAACAGGGCCTATAGCAAACAAGTTGTTGGCACTTTGAAATCAGCATCTTGTAACAGAACTATAACATCTCCATGAGAGAAGAAATGCTGAAGTTAAAATCTCAACCCAAATCCAGTTCTCCATTCAAATATTCTTCCCCAGGGGCAGGATCTATCTGAACATCGTGAAACATTTTGCATTTCCTACGTAGCTTGGGGTAGCCTTGAGCAGGTGGGGAGAGAACAGGGGTGGTGGATAAGGAACTGGAGGAGAGGAAGGAAGAGAAGTGGAAACTGCTGTAGGGAGAGAGGAGAGAGGACCTGATTTTTCTGTAGGCCCAGATCTCTTTCTCACCCAGCAGATGTGCTGGGGACACACAGGGGACAAACGGAGCTGTCCTAGTGTAGGAAGAAGGACTTGTCACGTGGAGTTAAATGTAGGGTGTGCCAATGAGTCACCCCATAAACTCTGAAAATTGGATTCATAAGGGAAGATAAGATGACACTAGATACAGGCGCCTTAAACAAGCCAAACAGCTCACAGTCCAGGTGCATGATTTGTTCAGAGCTGAGCTGGAGATGTTCATTTCTCTGCAAGAAGAATTCATTAAATAGTCGGAGGTTTGCAAATTAGGAATGAAAAAGCAAGTGTGGGTGAGTCCTAGTTCTTGATCCCACTCACAGGAGAGACCTCTAGGCTAGCTTCAGGGCTTGCCTGCTGGTGGGGTTTGGGAGACTTTAGGGATCTGTGGGAGCCACACTGGGGACTCCAAGCCTGCTTGACTGAGTGCATTCTTAGCAGCAACCAACCTTCTGGGCACATCTCCTGGAAGAAGTTTTCCTGAACAATGATCCCCTACATCCCAGGTAGAATTAACCACTTTGTCTATCCCCATAGGCAGTGTGTGTGTGTGTGTGTGTGTGTGTGTGTGTGTGTTGCTGGCGATGGCGCCCAGTGGCTCCTGCATGCTAAATTTGCTCTCTACCACTAAGCTATGACCCCAGCCCTCTCAGAGTATTATTGGTGCTTGGTTTACTCTGTTTCCATTCCCAGATTGGAAGGTGAGTCCTTGACATTATCATCTTGTTGGTGTCTTTGCATCATATGTGGCAGGCACTCTGCGGACACTCAGTCCATGCTTGAGTGACAAGATGAGTGAGTCAGGGAATGAGCTGACAACTCAACAAAGGCATGAGGATGAATGGGCAAAAGGTTATGTACAGAATTAATAATAAGAGCAGAGTTCAAGTCCACACTTGGCCCAGAGAATGAGGCCAGGAGGATCTGCACCACATGTGTTTGCAAAGAGCCCAAGGAAAGCAGCTCAGTTAACAAACTGGGCATGGCAGCACTTACCTGTAACCCTAGCTTCTGGGGAAGCCGAGGCAGGTGGGTCACAAATCTGAGCCTAGCTTGGGTGACTTTTCAAGACCTTGTCTCAAAATAAAACTCTATAAAAGGGCAGGGATGTAACTCCATGGTAGAGTGCTTGCCTCACACGTATGCATGTACGAGGCCATGAGGTCAACCCCTAATACCACATACACACACACAAAAAGAAGGAAAAAAAAAAGAAAAAAACCAAAGTGTTTAATAGTTTAATAGCCAGATAATAAAGGGCCTTGAATGCCAGGAAACATTTCCTTGTTTATACATTCATCCTCTCCCCAGATTGCCTTTAACTTCTTTTGGAAGGTGATAGTCTCTAGCCCTGGGGGGCAAAACTTGGAAGAGGAGGAGTGCTCTCTCTGGAACTACAATAAAAGGTAAATGGTGCCGAGGAAGTAGCCCCAGCTGAATACATGGGTTAATGAATGTGTGGCCCATGAGTCACAGAAAAATCTCCTGAGCTGGCCTGGAAGCAGGAACTCCAGCAGGAGGTACAGTGGCATAGAAGCAGAGAGCAGGGTGCATACTGACGGGAGATGGAGACAGGTTGCAAAGCTCCAGCCAAGCAAGGAGGCTGGGGCGAGGCGGGCCAGAAGTCAGGCTGGGCGAGACCCAGGAGGGTGTTTGTCATGCCAGGCGGGGCCGGGGAGCGTGCGTTGACTTGCTGCCTGTTGGGTTGGGATAATTACCATGTGCTCCAAGGACTCTCCACCCAGTCCCGAGTAAAAAGGCAAGGTAAACCCTTTTGACAAGCTTACCTTAGGTTTAAACTTTGGGCCTATAATTTAAGTGTCAAATGCTGAGATGGTTTCTGAGGTTTGCACAGAGGAACTTGCTCTTCTTTTGCCACCCTTATGGGGCGCCATGGACTGTCATTATCATTGCGTAGCGCTCTAATGCAGACCACAGCTGAGACAGATAACCATAGCCTGAGAGCCTGGAAGTGCCTCCCTGTCCCGCGCCCTGCTGCTAGTGGGACAGCCTGTGTCATGGGACCAGCGAGGCCTCCAGCAAGCGTACTATGGAAGCTTTCAGTCTGAGTTCACAGTACTTGGTACATATTAAACCTCAAACACTATTAGCCTACATCTAGCTGTGCTCAGCTATGGGGGAAAGATCTAACTGTCTCTCTTCTTGGGAAGAAAACCCAAGAATATTCAGAATTTCATGGTTAAAGTGACACCCCAGGCCCAATGAGTCCTGGCTTTGGTATAGTGGATACCAAGGCAGCTCATAGAAGTAAGTCTTGCTGGGTGCCTGAGGTCAAGCATCCAGTTTGACTTGGAGTCAAGCCTACCTGGACCCTCTACCCTTCCCTCCATTCCCCCTGTTGGGGTGGGGACAATAATTTATGATAGCTCCAAATTCACACCTGTCTTATCTCATGATCTAAGAGGCAAAAGTGAGTCCCTTCCCTGTAGAAGTCTCAAGATGGTCTTAAAACAACTTGGTTTCACTCATGCATGTATCCTAACTCTGAAAAGGGATGGCTGGTACTAATGGAGAGAGAACACTGTGCTTGACCTGAGGTCGAGCTTGGCAGGTCTGGGACTCTTGCCAGAAGAGCAGGTTAAGAGAGTAGGGCAGACAACAATGACAGTGATGATGCAAGAGCAATGTCCCAGACAGATGCCCAGATGACTTTGGCTAGAGTCCCAAGGATTTCTTGACTCAAGCTCTGAACATACTAGTTCATGATTATGGTCCTGCCTACTGGGTATAAATTAATTCTGTCCTTATGCTTCAGTGTACTTTAATAATGCTATAATTCCTTCAGAGCCTCTGACACAAGAATTCTTCTAGTTTCATTGAGGAGGAATTCCTTTTTATCATCAATCTGTGTTTACCTTTAACACGCATCTTTTAATTTCCTTAGCACAAAAAAATGGAATTCTGGATGTTGAAAAGCAAAGTGTACACTATATGTGCTTTAAAGACAATAGCATTTGTGAGGGTTGGTTTATTTATTTATTTATTTATTTAGCCTTTTTGAAACAGAACTCACTACATGGTTTAAGCTGGCCTTGAGCTCACTTTGTAGTCTAGGGTAGCCTCGAACTTGTAATGATCCTCCTGCCTCAGCCTTGTAAGTGCTGGGATCACAAGTGTACACCACCACATTGGGGTGCTTTTGTAAGTTTTTTCTTGCCCTGGAAGCCAGATGAGTTGCTTGGCCATGACTTACCAGTTGCTGATTTCTAGCATC
Source organism: Ctenomys sociabilis (assembly GCA_004027165.1). Classification (NCBI taxonomy): domain Eukaryota; kingdom Metazoa; phylum Chordata; class Mammalia; order Rodentia; family Ctenomyidae; genus Ctenomys; species Ctenomys sociabilis. The sequence goes on along the minus strand of PVKA01016347.1, from coordinate 10,847 downwards.
TGTAGCAGCCAGTGTCATGGTTGAAGAGTAAAGGGCAAGAAGGTTTCTGGCAAAATAGCTAAATGTATTGTTCATTCCTCTTTGTGTTTTCTTTGCAGTGCTGGGGATTGAACCCAGGATCCTTCTTGAACTGTTAGCTAAGTACTCTACCAGTGATCTGTTTGGGACTCTCCTTCCTTCCTTCCTTCCTTCCTTCCTTCCTTCCTTCCTTCCTTCCTTCCTTCCTTCCTTCCTTTTATTTTCTTGGTATAAAGAGGTTTATTAGAAGAATTTAAGATGTACATTCAAAATAGTGTAGGTCTTTAAGAGACAGGCATCTGTCTTAGTGTTACTCTTCTCTCATTGCTGAGACAAATACTCAACACCCAAAATGAAGGAAGGAAAGATTTACTTAGCTCACAGTTACTGGAGGTTTCAGTCCATATTCAGCTGGCTCCAAGGCAGAGGGCCACATGGCAGAGAGCAGCAGTTCATGGTGGCAGAACAACAATGCAACAGAGAGCAATAGCTAAAGAAAGTCTCTCTGTCTGTTATATTATATTCAGGCTCTCTGCCCCAGGCAGAAGTACTCACACCCATAATCCCAGCAGTACTAAGACCCATAATCCTGGCCTTGGATCACACATAATCCCAGTGGATCATGAGTTAATCACAAACTCTAGAAGTCCTCACCTCATGACTACATGAGGCTTTGGGGGGACAACTAGACACAAACCATAACAGTATATTATAGTCTGGAGCTGGGAATATTTATGTGGTATTGGCAGTGAAAAACCCATGGAATTTGAGAATATACAGACCGTTTAAACTTGGCTTACAGGATAAAAGCAATGGCTTGCCTATGGGTACCACCAGAAAATGGCTCGAACCAGGGAAGGTGGCCTACCCTTGTAATCCCAGCACTCAGAAGGCTGAGGCAGGAGGATCTCTGTGAGTTTGAGGCCAGCCTGGGCTACAAAATGAGTTCAAGGCCAGCCTCAACTACATAGCAAGACCCAGTCTCAAAATAAGAAAGAAAGAAAGAGAGAAAAAAAGAAAGAAAGAAAGAAAGAAAGAAAGAAAGAAAGAAAGAAAGAAAGAACAAAGTGAAGATAATGGTTCACTCCACAGGTGAGATGATAATTGACATAAAAAGAGAAATTCAGGGGCTCCTTGATTTTCTTTCTTTCTTTTTTTTTTTTTTTCTTTTTCTTCCAAAACAAACGATTAGAGCTCTAGGCCCCTTGCCCTCCCCACTCCCACCCACCACCCTCCCCGACCATAGAAGCCACAACTGAAAACAGTCGAGACAATCACCCCCAAAGAAATTACAAAACAGAAGTACAATGTCACAACAGCCACTGACAAAGCAAAAGAAGTTCTACTGGGATGACCCCTCACAGGGTCAGGGGAGGGGCAAGTCCAGCTATTGGGGGGCACTGAGAATGGGGGGCAGGGCCAGATGCAAAACAAAATCTTTGCTTGAGACCTGGGGCTGTCTGGCCTCTGCTAGGCCAGGCACCAGCACTGCCGAAGCCCAGCCAGGCTGTGGCCATGGAGGCAAAGCCCAATGGGGCAGCCACTGGGGGGTCCTCAGGGTACAGGGAGCTGGCAAGAGGGGATGAGGCTCCAGGTCTGGACCTTGGGGCTTCTGCTTCTCTCTGTGTGACACTCCAGGTCTGGACCTTGGGGCCTCTGCTTCTCTCTGTCTGACAGCCAACTCCGGAAGAGAGCTGGGGAATGGATTTCCAATAAATTCTGCATCAGTCCATCTGAGTCTCCTGACTTGGCTTTCTGTCTAGGGCTGGTGGGACTGACCTGGGGGTTGAGGGAGGGGAAGGAGTTCTACAAGGTGTGGCTGGACTCATTGCTCAGGCTCTGGGGGAGGGTGACAAGCTGGAAAGGAGAGGAGAAGCAGAGCTATGGAAAGCAAGAAAAGCTGCAGTCCCCAAGTGGGTGCAGAGGAGCAGGCCAGGAGGGGCCACAACCCAGCCTGACCTCCTCTTGTCAGAAGGACAGGAAAACATCATGCAGAGTTCCACATCGCCTGCGACAGGACATGTGCAGATGCCCCAGGACACCGCCAAGCTGCCCCTCTAGGCCCTCAGCCTGGGGGCTGGGTTGGCCTGGCTTTGGGGAACAGCTGGGCGCTCCGTGGGGGTGCTGAGGCTTGGGGCGAGTGGCACCTCTGTAAGCCCTGAGTCTAGACATCACGCTGCTGCACGTGTGCATCAAGGTGAGGACCCAGGCCAGGTGGGCTGCGTGGGGGAGCACTTTCACCACATGTGCATAGCAGGTGTCCCTTCATTTCCCTTCCATTCCCATTCTGACTCTGGGCTCCAAACTCTACCCCGGGGTCTGGGGCGTGTGCTGAGCTGTGGGCAGCTGGGGTGTCCTGGGGGGGTCACTTTAGATGGGTGCAGGGGGTCATTGGGCCAAGCAGGCTGAAAGGGAGGGTTTGGGAGTTCCCAGAAAAATGGCCATGGGATGCCAGGAGCTTGACTAGGGCGTCTCTCGCCTTGCGGTTTACTGTCTTCTCAGGAACCAACTACTGCTAGCTTCTAACTGAACAAAACTCTCCTGGTGCCCAGACAGCAGGGAGGAAGACAGGGCAGGGGCTCTGAAAGGGCTGGGAGGAGGGCGCCTTTCCCTGTCACCGGACCACACCCGGGCCGAGCAGGCGGGGTGCGCGGGGTGTGGCCCTTACTCTTTACCCTGTTCCTTATTCATTTTCTTCATTTTCATCCGCCGGTTCTGAAACCAGATTTTGACTTGTCTCTCACTGAGGTTGAGGAGTCTGGCCACTTCGTGCCTGCGGTCCCTGGCGAGGTACATATTAAACAGAAATTTCTTCTCTAGCTCCAGCGTCTGGTATTTGGTGTAGGGACAGCGCTTTTTCCGGGAGGAGCGGGCGTGCAGCCAGTTGGCAGAGGGGTTGGTTTGATCCGGCCTTTCTTTGTCTTCGCTTCCTTCGCAAATTTTATTGTCCCCCTAGCCCCGTCTTTGATTAGCCAGCACGGACTCCCTGCCCGCGGAAGTTTCCAAACTGTACTCGGGTGCCCCGGGCTTGAGCAGCTCCCCGGGCGCGCCCAGCAGCGGCTCCGCCTTCACCGCCTGGCCCTGGCCCTAGGCCTCGCTGCGCGGCGCGGGCTCCAGCCAGGTGCGCAGGTACCTGCCCTCAGCAGCCGGCGCGCCCTGCGGCTTGATTTTATTTCTTGAGGTCAGATTTCTGGCTTTCACTTTATCGGTTATGCTAACATCTTTAAGGGATTTGGGGTGTAATAGGCCTAAAGGAACCCTAAACACACATAGGGAATACAGACATAGAGAAACTTTAATAACTTTGTGTCCTAAAGTTGCCATCTTCTTAAAAGTATAATTTTTAAATTATGATTTTTCTTTTTCTTTTGTTTCTTCCTTTTTTTTTTAAATGTATTTAGTACAGGGTCTACAGGGTCTCACTACACAGATCGGACTCACAGTGATCCTCCTGTTTTCAGCCTTCCAAGTGCTGGATTATAGGCATGTGCCACCAAGCCTAATGTCAGTCCCATCTCAGTGCACCCCGGAGATGGGGCTGGTATGGCTTGCTGGGGATCGAACCCCAGCCTCTGCACTCTGCCTAAGCAGGTGCTTTAGTCTACTGAGCTATCTGGCTGGCGCCTGACTGATTTAAATAAGATATGAGAATTATTTTTGATAATCTAGAAGAGGACAAGAATGTCCACAAGTCATTGGTTCTTATGCTTCTTTGTATAATCATGGTAAATAAGTGGAGGCCAAAACTCAAAAGCAAACATTGGTGGACAGTGGCTCCACAAGGTGGTAGTCTGGGTGTGGTGGTGTACATCCATAACCAAGCACTTAGGAGGCCAAGGTAGGAGGATTGTGTGCTTTCAAGGTCCACTTGAGGTGCAGAGTGAGTTCAAATCCAGCCTGAACTTCAGAGAGACTGTCTCAAGAAAAGCAAACAAAAAAATGTGTAGAAGTCAGACAAATATCCAGGTGTCAAGCCAAGTACAATAGATGGGGTTTAAAAAAGCACAAAGACTCCTTGTTTCATCAATAAAAAATCTAATCTTCTTCTATTTTAATTAGAACAATAGCTGAGGAATACACTAAATAAAGATACCTATATTTCTGTAACCATTGGCCTGTCTGTGATGTTTCTTCTCCTAGCCTTGGTTCTCTTATGGAACAAAGAAAAAAAATTAGAGGAGAAAAGATTAAAACATAAGATTTAAGGTCAGAAGGAGCTCTGACATGTCCGAGTTGCGGGAGTTGTGGCAGTGCTCTAATTTGTTGGAGCCTTGTCTCTCAAATAGAAACAATGGTTTATAAGCCAGGTGTGGTGACACACACCTGTGATCCCAGCGCTCAGAAGGCTCAGGCAGGAGGACCCCTGGAGAGTTCAAGCATAGCCTGAATTGCACAGAGAAACCCTGTCTCAAAAAGGCTGGGAAAAAAAAGTTTGTATACCAAAGAGTTGTTTTGATTATAAAATAATTATTCAAATTCACTGAAAGCTATATTTACATGAAAGATGGTATGCTGCATTAACTATTTCATTTTGAAAATTTTTGAGTGCTTAAGACATGATTCTGAAATATAGTAAAAACTTGTAGGAGAAAAAAAAAGGAAACCTTATTCAGATGTTTTGAATGAAACTCTAGTAAATCAAACATATTTGATTAAGAAGGACAGGTTGCAACAGAATTTAAGGATCCATTCAAATGTTTAATATTCTGATATATTTGATAGATCTTGAAATAAAATGACTTATAGTTGGAAATATGTTGGTTCACAGGAATTTTTATGTGGTTGTACTTCATAGTGAATTATGCTTATGTCTATATAGTCACTGAAGACTTTTATTCAAATACTCAACATTACTCTAGATCAGTGGTTATCAACCAGGAATAATTCTTACCACCACCACCCCTGACACTTGGCAATGTCTGGAATAATTTTTAGTTGTCCTAACAGGACAGCTCCTCTCATGAAGAATTACACAGTGCAAAGCATTAAGCATGCTGAATTTGAGAAATTCAGCACATCTTTCTCTTGCTCTCATGTATATCTAATATCATCTGTATGTGTGATACTGTGTGTTTGAGAGATGGACAGTACAAGTAGTCATCAGAAAGAGAGTGGAAATGAGTTTCACAGTTCAAGAAAGGACTTTTCCAAGGGAAATGCTGCAGGAAAGAGGGGTGGTGAGGTGAACTGTGTTGGCCAAGGGTAACTACAGAGCTGGACGAGCAGGATGGTGGGGTTCAGAGCAAGTCAGCCAATGTGCCAAGCCATCTGCCAAGGACTCAGCCCAGTTCAGCCGCAGCCAACTGATCCATCTGTGAGTCTTGGCCACTGGAGACAAAAGTTCTGCTATCTGTTCATGGGACTGGGCACAACTGCGGAGTGATGCACACTAGCATTCTTGTTAGAAGCTGGCAGAGTCACAATTAGTGCCTTTGTTTCTGAAGTGCAAGTGCACTATTGCTTCATGTTATTAATGTGTGCAGTGTGCTGGGAAGAAAAGGAAGGCTGGGGGAGGGGGACTGTGAGTTTTAATTATTCAAATGCATGCAGAATTTGATAGCCTTAAAGGCTGTGTTTCTGAGGTTCCTTCCTGCATCAACATAATGTGGTGGATTCTCCCGAGTATTCGGAGTAACCCCCTTGCTTTGAGTTAGGAATTTAAAAGAGGCCCATTAATTCTTCTGGGTTACCAGGTGATCATTTGGTCATTCCTGTTCTGGGAAGAATAAAGAAAAAAAAATATATATGACAGCCTTCCATTGGTAAAGGCCCTTCTTTATGTGTTTGTTTGTTTGTTTATGTCGTGGCAGCTCAGAGGCTGGCTTTTATTCTAAGCCCAACAGCATACTCAGTCATGTTTGCCAGCTGCTGCTACTGTCACTTCCCTGTCTCACTTTGCTTTTAGCCACACTAAATACCTGAGGTTCTAAGTGCCAGTATCAAAAGACACTAGTGACAAGTTAAATTCTTATGTCTTCAAATAAAGATGTTAATGGGGACTGGAGATATAGCTCAGTGGTAGATGTGTGCTCAGCTTTTGTGAGACCATGAGTCCAATCCCCAGCATTAAAAACAAAATTATTAACCAGGTCAGGCCACCAGGATGGTATTTTTTGTTGGACTTTAATTCAAGGGGTATTGCAAAGTACAGTGCTGCTCAATCCTACATATATTAATCAATAAATACTTAATGTCCATTATCACTCATGACCATGGGTGTTAGATATTATAAAAGATGTTACAGCTCTATAAATATAAAGGTAAATATAGAAAGGGGACATAGTACATGTTCATACTTTAGTGTGACCCAGACAGTGTTTTAGTGACTTTTCTTATTGCTGTGACAAAATACCCAACACTCACAAGCCAAAAGTTTATTTCAGCTCAGTTTGTAGAGGTTCCAGTCCATATTAAGCTGCTCTAAGGCCTGACAGAAGGGCACTGTAGAGGAGCAATCTGTGCATGGCAGGGTAGGCAGGAGGCAGCAACAGCAGCGAAACAGCAGTAGCGAGCCTCCCTTTCCCTTTTTCTCGCACCTAGGCTACTAGGCTTTTGGGTAATACCACTCACACCCAGGATAGGCCTTCTATTACCTATCCTCAGAACTACGCTATACCAGTTTATTCCCTTAACACCAGTATTACATACCCTGCTTCAGGATCACACACTCTCAATCCAGCCATCTTTCAAAAGTCCTACCTGTAAACACACGAGACTTTGTGTCTGTGTGGGGATCTCTAGATACAAACCACAGCACACAATATTTTTGATAAAAGAGTTTTGTCAGGTGGGGGGGCTGGGGGCAGATTTACTGGAGAATAAATCCAGTGAATGTTGAGCTACTTGCCTGGTCCTTTTAATTTTTGAAGTTTTGAGAAAGAGTCTCAATAAATTGCCTAGGCTGACCCCAAATTTGCAATCCTCCTGCCTCTGCCTCCCTAGTGGCTGGGATTACAGGTGTGTATGTGTGTGCGCATGTGTTATTTTCTTATTGGGCTGAAAGATGTTTTGGTACATGGTGAATCAAAACGCTGTTGAAAGGAAGTTAACAGAGTTGTCGTTTTTTTTTTTTTTATATCATAATCTAGTTAGGGAGACAAATTGCAGTGATAGTAGAGATTAATGAGTGTTAAATAGTGTTGTCTTAATTATCACTGTAATGTTAGGTCATAAAAGAAAAACCCAGATTGAGAGAATAAGATCTGGTTTCACTGTGAAGTAGTCAGAAATTAGATAGTATATATAAGGCCTATTCTGGAGAACTATTCAAGCTAAGAAATCTTATATTGATCACACGCATGTGTACCCTGAAGCCACCTGCCTTGAGTAAAGAATGACATTTAATCAAGGGCTCTCCTGAGTGTTGGGCACGGGCCACATGCTGGTGACACCAGAGTGACCAGTGTCTGGCTCCTGCTCTTAGGGAACACATCCAGAGGGAGTCTAGGAAACTGGCTTAGCTGCAGTTCATGGGCCTAGCAGGGCCGGGGGAGTCCAGAGCTTGGCAGTGTGGATGGGCAGTGAGCTGATGGAGGCCTTGGGAGAGCAGAGGAAGAGGGACTGGAAGGCGCAGAGGTGATCAGAGCCTGAAACTGAGAAAAAGAGGGGAAAACAGCAAAGAGCTCAGAGAATGAGAAATGTGGAAGCACAATTCATGCAGGGAGATTATAAATTTTTAAAAGATACCGAACATGAGGTAGGGGCAGGATGTACATACAGAAATAAGTGCTGGAAAGATGGCATTATGGAATAATATGATAGACAGGATTGGCTGAACTGCAAGCAGATTGAAGTCAAAGCCTGCGTGGAGGTCCCTGGAGTTAGGAGTGGGGAGGGGAGGAGCAGAGAAACCGGAGTAGCTGAAAAGGTCAAGAAGTAGGAAAATGGAGTGTCACTGGGTCTAAGGGAGGAAAGAATTTCAAGGAGTGGGTTGTTCAGGGTGGTTTAAATGCCACAGAGAGGCTGAAGAGAATGAAAACTGAGATAAAGCCACTCATTGTATAAAACTGCACTCTCTAAAATGGTCTGAGGATTTTTTTCTTGCTGTTTTAAAATTAAATAGAAAGTGAGTCAGGCCTGGAGGTGCAAGCCTGTATGTAATCCCAGCACTCTGGGAGGCTGTGGTGGGCGGGTTGCACAGTTCGAGCACAGTCTGGGGCACTTGGCAATTTAGAGACCCTATCTCAAAAGATTAAAAATAAAAAAGGCTTATGGAGATGTAGCTCAGTGCAAAAGCCCTGGATTCAATCTCCAGTACAAATAGACAGACAAAACAGACAGGCAGATAAGACCCATTAAATGAAAAGTATAAGCTATGAACTCTGAAATAAGCCTGTATACAAACAAACATGAAGGGTTCAGCGACTCTGTCAGGCTGGGACGAGGGTCCTGGACAACTGTGCACAGAGTGTTTGTTTCCAAAGCACCCACACATTTTTTCCAACTTATCTTTACAGCCTTCCTAGGATGACTGTAGCCTTAAGGAAATCATATTTTCTGTTTCTACCATGTACTTGTCCAATTGTAGTCTGTATTTCTACAACTGGGAAATTGACAATAAATCCAGGAAATGTTTGACATAAAATGAATGATGGTAATGATGATGATGCTCTTAGTAATAATATCCAACCTTTGTATAGCATACAGTGATTTTGTGTGAGTTGCTTCAATTTACCTTCAATGTGAAATTGAAAGAGGCCTTATTGCCTCCACTTTATATGTGTGAGCTGCTTTTAAAAACCTGTGTTCTTCCCCAGGCATGGTGGTGCACGCCTGTAATCCCAGCGCTAGGGAGGCTGAGACATGATGATCACTATGAGTCCAAACTGCATAGCGAGATCCTATATCAAATAAATAAATAAATAATTTTTAAAAAGAACACTATGTTTAAAAAAAAAATTGTATGGGGCCAACCTAGACCAAATAAATGGGCTTTTCAGTTTAGCTGTCTTTGCATTGCGAAGGACAATGAAAGAAATTTAAGCACAGGGTGAAAACAAAAAACAAAATGCCAAGGTTTTTTTTTTTTTTTTTTTTTTTTTTTTTGTCTTTTTGAGGCAGGGTCTCACTATACAGCTCAGGCTTGCCTTGAGCTCACTGTATAGTCCAGGTTGATGTCAAACTCACAAGGATCCTTCTGCCTCAGCCTCCTGAGGGCTAGGATTATGCATATGCACCACCATGCTGGCTCTTGAAAGTGTTATACATTTCTGTTGGAAACTTTTTCCTTGCAAATGACAAGACACACCTCAAATTGATTCAGGAAAGGAAAAGTGGCAGAGGAATCAACTAATTCAATAATTGAAAAGCTCATGGGTAGAACTGATATAGCATATACAGAGATGCATGCCTGTAACCCCAGCGCTCTGGAAGGCTGAGGCAGGAGAATTCCAAGTTCTAGCCCACTGTAGGCAATTTAGTGATGGAGAACCTGTCTTGAAAAGGCATGAGTAGGGCTGGGGAGATGGCTCAATGGAATAAGTGCTTCCCTGGCAAGCACAAGGACCTGAGTTCAATCCCTGGTTCTGCCAAAAAATAAATGAAAGTGTCAGGAAAAGGCATGAGTAGAGGTGGAGTTCAGTGTGAAGGTCTGCATTCAACCCCACTACCTTAAAAAGACAAGAAGAAACCAGAAATCAGAGTGTACGACAAGGGGGTGGGAGCAGGGAGGTAAGGAGGAGAAGGAGTCATACCCTGTCTGAAAGGACTTAAGAGTAGAACAGCGGCGACTTTTCTTTCACCACAAAACGAAGGTACTTCCGGCAAAGGACAGAAAAATGACAGGCCCAACCCGGTGGGCCTGCAGATCACTCCTGTCCTCAGTAGCATTCCACTAACTGAACTGAAACCCTCACCCTTCCTCTCAGAAATTTCCTGCTATGACACAGCCACTCTGAGGAGCAGGTTCTCCCAACACTGCGTAGGCCCAAAACTTGCTTTAGAAAATGTGGAGCCCGAGCCTGCTCCCTCAGTGGAAGTCAAGACACCGCACCTCAACACCCCAAACATCATTTGAGTGCTCTATAGGAGCAATGTCTTGTGCGGCCCTAACAGCAGCAGTCAGTTCCTCCTCCCTTTCCTACCCTGGTGCCAGTGACAGCTGGGACTGCATAGACGTTTTCTAAGGCTGAACTGGATGTCAGAAAACCGAGCTGCGAGAACAGAGTCTACACTGCACGCTCCTGTGTCTCCCTCTTCTGAACACACTACGGTCAGGCTTTCTGCTTGGGACTTGCTTGCTCAAAGGCAGGAAACGCGGTGGGCCAACAGGAGGGGATTCCTCCGCTCCAGGCCCCTCCAGTGCAGTAGGAGACAGGGCTGAATCGACAGTAACTACTGTCTGAAGCTGGAGAAACCTGTGCAAGGCACAGCAGGCCCCAGGGAATCAGGACAAGTCTGAGTTTTAAGCGACGGTTAGAAGCCAGGCAGCAGAAGAGAGGGTGCAGGTTTACTTAGCATGAGTGACGTCGGCAAGAAGCCGGGCCCGCCTTCACTGTGTGGAAGGGAAAGTCCCTGGCTGAGGGCCACAGGAGGAGGGCTGTAGCTGGCAAAGGGCCAGGAGTTTAGATTGTAAAATACTGGATTTTAAAAATGTACTTAAAGGCCCAGGCTTCTGAACAAGAGGTTATTTTAGGCCAAAATCCAAGGCAGAAGGATAGCAAGTCTGAGGTCAATTTAGGCAACTTGGGGCCTGAGGGAGGAGGCGGTCTCCAAGTAAAAGATAAAAAAGGACTAGAAATGTAGCTTACTGCCAAGGCCTTAGGTTCAGTCTCCAGTAACACACAGACACACACGCATGTACACACACACACACACACACACACACACAC
>PVKA01016346.1:0-48120 GCA_004027165.1 Ctenomys sociabilis | reverse complement strand
TTTTTTTCTTTCTTTTTTTTTTTTTTTTTTTTTTTTTTTTTTTTTTTTTTTTTTTTTTTTTTTTTTTTTTTTGTGATACCAGGGATCAAATTGAAGACTTTGCCTTTGCCAGGCAGGCGCTTACAACGCTAAGCTTTCTCCCCAGTCCCAACACTTTCGTATAAAGCTAATTTAAGGAATAAAGCCTCAGTGCTCACACACTTTAGTAGCTAACTCTAAACTTAAGAGCAAAATTAAGTCTCCCAGTAACGTTTCTATTATTGATTGATAACACATTTTAGGATGTAAGCAAAAAGCTACAAGAACAAGTGGTGCAATTTGTATAGAATATTTTAAAAATAGCATTAATAATACAGTGAGGTTAAAAAATGAAATAACCAGTTTTAGGGTTAGCTAAAATATATGCTCCTATTTAAGTAGCATCATTCGGTAAGTTTACATAAAAAAAAACCAACCTACCAGTGTCAGTCTGTTTCTGCTTTTGTGAGAAAAACAAAGATTATTTGTTTTGACACGTTGTAAAAACGTAAACACTAGCCAGTGAATAAAAAGCATTTCTAAAGTACTCAAACACAGCATGCATTTCTTGACATTTAATGAGCTTTTTTAAAAACAAATTTATGCTCCTTTACCTTTTTAAAAGTAATGCTAGGGTTTCTTTGGGTTTTTTGTTTGTCACCTTGTAATTTATTTCAAGCTCACTCATAAAAGTAATGAGTATTCTTCCAATGAAATGAACGTCTGCCAAGCACTGAGGGTCACAAAACAAGAAACAGTTAAAACATAAAACTCAGGACACTCCCTTAACATGGAGATGTAATGAATTCCTTGAACCCTCTATTACATAACTGTGGCAAAGACCACAAAAAAACTCCTCACTGTATGCTCCATCTACCTGGCCCCCAAATCTGAAAGCTAAATTCCCTGGGAGTGACTTCCATAACCTAATTCACAACAAAAGTCTGAAGATTTATAAATTTTCCTGTTAAATCATGATAGTTATGCTATCAGCACAGTCAGTCCAACCTCAAGGTTTAAAAAGTCTATAAGATTAATATTGAAGTATCAGATCACCACTCTTTGAAATTCTCATCTTAGTAAATTATAAAGGGCTCCTCAGAGCCAGTCACCTATTTCAAAGTCTTACTGTCAATTGCAGGACTCCTGTGGCCTTTTCCTGCTGCAGGGAGGGGAGCACACGCACTACAGAGGGAGCATTCAGAATGAAGTATAAGCCAGTCATAAGAGCAGAGGATTTGCTTCCTTATCTTCTAAAAATCTATGTTATTCGAAGATAGAGGTCATCAGATGGTCTGCAGAGCAGGCCATCTATTCCCCTAAGGATGAATTCAACTCATACAGAATGGAAGAAGCAGTAAGTTCTCCCCATGTTAAAGTTGGGACTAAAAACAGCTCCCCAACTCTACCTCACCTCCCAGACTTTCTGTCTTTGACCCTAGGCCCTGGTGTACTCTCAGACCTCACCTACCTCCCTCCCAATCCACGCCTACCTCCCTTTATTTCCTATCTCAGCCTCACTTTTGCATTCTGATTCATATCACTTGTTGGGGTTTCTCCTCAAGTGGACCAATAAGGTCACAAAGCATGATCTCTCAGTCAAGAGGTCAGTGAGGTGGGGCAGAGCATAAGGGAAGCGGCAGCCTCAGGGACAGAGCTGTGTGGTACAGCTGCCCTGTCCACATTTGCCTACTCAAGCTGAATAGACTATTTCCTTGTCATGGACTTTTACAGTTCAGTCTCACAATGAGGAACAAAAATTAGACCCCTTTGAACTTAAACTGACAGCTACCTCTGTCAGTGGTTCATTTGTACACATTTACCTATGTGTCTATTTGTTTATTTTGTGGTACTAGGAATCATAGCCAGGGCCTCAGGCTTACAGGCAGCACTCTAACATGTTCTATGCCCTGCCCTTGGTCTCATTCAGTTGCCCAGGCCAAGCTCAAACTTGCCACCCTCCTTCATCAGCTTCTGAGTGGCTGGGGTTACAGGGGTGCACCGTCACAACCAGTGATATTGGGATAATCTACTTCACTTTTATGCTATCTTAATTCCCCATTCTACTTAAAACCCCATCAACTATATTGTTAATTTTCTACATGACCAGGGATAAGTTACATCATCTCCTTACTCCTGCAATATGAAAGCTTTAGGCTACGTTGTCTCTCTACCTTCTTTCAGCCATAACCTTTTATTATCCTATGGAAATCTTTTTACCAAACCTCAGTGACTGTGCTTCAAAATATAGAGCACAATAAATCCAAGATCTTTTGTTATTGCTTGGTAACTCTCTTTCCCTAAGGTCTTTCTCACAAAATGGACCTGAAAATTTTCCATTTACCCATGTGCTTATTAGGTAGACTGTCTTTACACTTAAATATAAAATCAAAATGGTGATATTAGAAACAAAAAGAATGATTTTCATTTAATACTTTCACAGGAAACTTTAAGCTATTAAAATTTAGCTACAAGAGAACAAGTAAAATATTCACCATAACATAAAATAGGTTTGAGATAAAGTCTATGTTAAGAAGGAATAGAGTTTTAAGAAGTGAGAGAGCATGAGGAAGAGGGAGACAGGGTCATAAATTGTTCAGAAGGAAGAAAACTGGAAAGAGGAAAGGAAGGAATGAAGGAGGCTGGTCACTTTTAACATAAGGTATAAACCTTCAGAAACTATATTACTGAAGCTCAGTTAAAGCCTCGATGTCTGTATTTTAAAAACATAACATGGGAAGTAAACTTTTATCACTTTCCACATCACACCTAATAAATCCTCCAGACAACAAATAAATGTCAAATTATCTTTATTATGTGCAACCTGCTCCCTAGCTGTGTGTCCAACCTCTTATAAAAAGCAGAAATTGCCAGCAGCTGATTTACCTGTAGCCACACCCTTTGGCCCTCCACCTCCCCACTCGCACTGCATGCTAGTCCTCAGCTGTGAAGGAATCTGAGACTCAAATGACCAATACTGTCAGGTAGATCATGCTTCATACTGCACTGAGAAAATGAGCTCCTGGATTAGTCAAGTTCACAAGTTCTCCATCTTCACTCCCTGCTAAGTGATAACAACAAGCTTTCTTACTGAAGTAGGACATGGACTCAGAAACAGTGGCCACATTAGGAGAGGACCACTCACGACTGTCATCTGTATGAACTAGGAAACTTACATGGAAGTTTTATGAAGAACATTATCACATCATCTACATTAAAGATCTCACAAGGGCAACAGTCCACTGGTATGAATAAACTAAATGTGCTTAGCTACATCCAGATTAACCTACAAAAGGATAAGCTGAATGCATTCAAATTCTTTTCTACTTCAGTATCATCTGTGTCTTTCATACCAAAAAAGGGCAGCTGCCTTGCCTGAAGTAGACTTGCTAGCCCGGTGAGGCACGTCAGACTTTTCCATCTCTATATAACTGTTGCCAGCTCCTTGGCTGCTGAGTATTTCTGCAAAGCCTTGTAATATATCTATATTATCATGCTTAAAGCACAGTAAACTCAGCGCTTAAGATTTACTGTCAATATGTGGCTGAATCTGAGATGGGAAGTACGACTGAAGAGGCGAATCTCTATACATTCCTACAACAGGAAAGGCTGAATTAATTAAAAGCTTAACTAATTTTCTTCACGCAGCTTCCACGTTGCCTTTTCTCATGGCCTGGCTCCTAGCCAAATCCTGCAGGGCAGATGACTGCCAAAGCCAGGTCGCCAGGTGCTGAGAAATGAGGAGCAGTTTCAGTAGCCAGATGATTATCGAGGAAAGCAAATAAGAACTAGATAGGACTTCCGAGGCTAACTGGTATGCTACCATTTTCTGAACTTCGCTATCATACTGATGCTATCATTCTGTAAAACGGCTCTTGTTCTCATCCATGATTATTAAAGCATGCAGAGGTTTCTCTCCCAAAGGCAACTTTCCCCCCCAAAACTGAACTTCTGTGTTTTTCAAATAATAGCAAAACATCACTGAAGTAATGTAGAAAATATGATTAGATAATCCCACAAAGAAAAAAAAGAGAAAACCGTTCCCCATTTTGCAACCTACTAAACTCTTTAGAAATATTTGATCCAAAAAATAAAACAAGAGGCCGGCCAAATAGCTCAATGGATTAAAGGGCCTGTAAGCAGGCACAGGGGGAGGGGTTCAGGGGGTTCGACCCCCACCCCCACCCTGGGCCTGCCATGCTGGCCCCGCCCCCGGGGCACGCTGAGATAGTAATTGAGACTGGGTGTGCTAGCGTATCTGTAATCCCAGCTCTTGGAAGGCTGTGAACAGGGAAATCACTACAAGTCCGATCTAGTAGTGAGAACCTCAATACCTTTTAGACCCTTCCCTAAAGCACAGAAAAAATAATAAAAATAAAGCAATACTAGGTGAGAGGTGCAGCTCAATAGAAGAGCAGGGACATGGTACGTGTGCAGGCCTGGGTTTAAGCACCAGTACCGGGATTACTAAAACAAATAAAACAATACCACCTCAGTAAATCAAGGGAAGTGAAATGATTTCTTTTCCAATGTTAACATTCTGCTTTCTAAAAACAAACAAAAAGAAAGGACTGATAGGGAGAGTACTTTCTGTTTAGCTAAGAATTTTACAACAAATGTATATAAACTTCTTCAGAAAATGTATTTCACACAGTTGAGGGAAACAGAAAATACAAGCCAAGTTCAGCAGTAAAGCGCAATATTTTCTTGAGCTGCTATCATCACTATCTCATGACAAATAATCACAGTTACACGTAAGCCAAGACGGCCTCTGAAGCAAGCAAGTTCTGTGTTCTGCCTAGGCCTATTCGGGGTCTGTGTCGCTGAGTTGGAGGGAATTGTGGGTTATCGCTGTTCAATAAAATAGAACACTGTCATGCAACTCTGTCTACTGCCACGGTCTCCACTCAAGGCAAAATTACCCATTGTTCAGTCACTGGTTTCTTTCAGTGTCTCTCTCTCAAAATGGATGTCAAACATGCAAGAGGAAGATATGTCTTTTAATCCTAACGTCTTTCAAAATAACTGAAATTTATTAAAAGGTTGAGAGACTAAGAATGGAAATATTGGGCCAGCAAGATAGCTCATTGGACTAAGCTATCTTGCTTAGTCAAGTGCAGGAAGTAAGGTTCAATTCCTGGCTCTATGTGCCCCACCACTGAGACTGGGTGTGGTGGCGCATGAGTGTAATTCTAGCATTGGGGAGGCTGAAAACAGGAGGATCCCTAGGAGTCTGAGATGCACAGTGAGAGCCTATACCAAATACACTAAAAATATAATAATAAAATAGATGGAAATATTTAATTTATTCATATAATAATTCTAGGCATCCTGGTGAGGAAAAATTAACATATAATGATAAGGTCTCACATCACACTTGAACTGTGAATATAGCAGTACAATTCTCAAAGTTGCAGTCACTTCTGAAATATACTTTTAAACTCAGATTCATAAAGTTCAAAATGCATAAAAGAACTTAGAGAAAAATATTGCATTCCTCTCATTCCTATGTTGCTGATTACTGTCATATTTTGAACTACGTACCTCCATTTTCTGCATGCTGAACTTCTGTCTTCTTGGAACATCAACAATTTATTTATAGGCCCAACCTTGGTGGCCCCTACCTACATTCACAGAACTCTGGGAGGCTGAGGCAGGAAGATAGCAAGCTTGACCTCAGGCTGATGACTTTTTTTTTTTTTTTTAAGGAAAGGGTCTACAGGGTGTTCAGGGTCTCACTATGAGATCAGACTGGTAGCGATCCGCCTGTATACAGCCTCCCAAGAGCTGGGACTACAGGCGCCTACCACACCCAGTTCAATTGCAGACTCAACCCAACCCAGGTGCGGGTGGGCACCGCAGGGATGAAACCCTGGGCCCCTGGGCCTGCTTGCAGGTACTTTAATCCATTGAGCTATTTGGCTGGCCCAGGTTGATCAATTTAGCAAAACTTTATCTCAAAATTTAAAAAGGAAACAGGGAGGTTTGGGTTATAGCTTAATACTAAGGCCTTGCATCTAATAGTCAGGAGAGAGAGAGAAACAGAGACAGAGACAGACAAGAGGGGAGAGTGAAAAGAAAGGAGAGAGGAAAGAGAGGGGAGAAAGAAGAGAAAGAGGAGAGATGAGAGGTAAAAAGGAAGAGGAGAAAGAGTACTTTTTCCTTTTCAAACTATTTATCTCCTATACCTCAAATCTTTGACTTATTTCTGAGCCAAGGTTCTGCTGGGAGTTTATGTTCCTGCTTAACTGGTTCTGTTTGACCACTATTTAAGTTTCAGTATTATATTCCCACAGTCACTATTTATATCTTAGCATTATGCCCCTAAAGCTAAAGCAGCAATATATTTCACATTTTCCCTTATCATTTTAATCACTTAGGAGAACATGGAATATGAATTACTCTATCTTCAATTTCCTAAATCACATATGAGTAATTTATACCATGAAATAACACATTATTATTATTATACATAAACCTGATCCTCCAAACCAGAAATGATATTCTCAGCATATCAAGTTATCTCTTTTTGGACATACACATATGACCTTTTGAAATTATCTTTGAATATCAGCAAAACACACATACATCAGTTTTCTTCACAAATAATTCTCTGAAGAAATGTATGACAGCTCTTTTCTAAGTAAAGTAATTGAGAGAAACAAGATTATTTTCCCATATTCTCAAAATGAAAAAGTAAATATAAGGTTAACATATCAAACTTTTTTGTTGTCATAGATCTTCCCAACCTCTTTCCAAAAAGAGAATCTACATACCATACATGGAAAGAAAATGAAATTAATCTCTACTGAGTGCCTGAAGTGTACTCACCACTGTTGTGGCTGACTGTGTGGAAAGTAATGTTGGTCTCAATCTTCAGATGAAAATAATAAGATAGAGATGCTGCTTTTCCAAGATCACACAGCTGGGAAGCGTTAAACCCAAATTTACTCAGTATTTGAATCAACTTGACCCAGCTCCACCTGGCTGCATGCCATTTCCTCTGCAGTATGTTGACACTGGCATAATAAAACTAGACAACATATACTAATAATTTTCAAAAAGACAATGAAAATGCAGGTTACTGAAGAATAAGAAGATTAATATTCCATAAGATTTATGTTGAATAAACCTATTGCATTTAACCCAAATCTGAAGTCAGTCCTGTCTGTCACCCAAGACAAAAAAGAAAAATCAGTTAACCAAATGGGGCCAGGAGATAGCTCAGTGGCTTAAGCACCTGCCTGCCTGGCAAGAGCAAGGTCCTGAGTTTGGGCCCCGGGACCAGAAATAAAACAAAAAAAAAGCTCACAGTCCTTGTATATGTAATAAAAAGAAGACTCACTTGATCAAAAGAGAGAAACAACTCACACTTTCTAGGAAGAATTTCTTGCGCAGATCACAAACTGAATCTAATTTCTTTCATAACTTTCATAAGGGTCCATTTCTATCGTCAGGTACAGGAGAGCCAAAGTGATGAGTGGTTAGCATAACAAAAGAAAAACAAAAAGACAACGTCAACATGTCATGCTTGAATTTCCTCAAATCATTAGGTTTATGTCTCCTTTTCATCCTGATTTCATTAACAGAACAGCTTCCTGGCATCGAGAAAAGCCCTATTATGTCTGTTGGACCTACTACTGGCCATTCTGTAAGCCTGCTGGCCAGTCAACCAGTACTGAGTGGCCAGCACATATTAAGCATTTTTTTAGGAAGCAGAGTGTTCAACAGACCAGGTCTGATTGAATGAAGTTTCCACTGTGAGGCAGAAACAAATCATCTATTGACAGCGACATTGATACTCAAGCCTGGTATAGGGCACACATCTATGATGATGACTTCTGGGAGGAAGCCAGCTCTAGTGTTTGTGGGAAGGCCCAACAAAGCCCTGAGAGAAGCAGTGAAGGGGGGCAGGAACGAGCAATGAGATCAAGTAGGGCATGCACGCAGGCTGGCTTGCACATTTGTCCTGCTGGCTTCTGCTGGTCTGTTGCAAGGGGAAGTTAATGCTTAAGCTTTTTTCTCTTTTATTTGTTTATTTATTTATTTATTTATTTTTGTCTTTTTGAGACAGGGTCTCGCTATGCAGTTCAGGCTGGCCTTAAGCTCACTTTGTAGCTCAGGCTGGTCTTGAACTCACAACAATCCTCCTGCCTCTGCCTCCTGAGTGCTGGGATTACAGGCCTGCGCCACCACGCCTGGCTTCTCTTTTAATTTTTATAATTTTTGACCAATTTTGCACTCATACCTGATAATCTGAACTAGTTTGAAGACAATAATGTGCACTATAACAACTGTTGTTCAGTACCTATCACTTTGTTTAGTGAAATTCAATATGGTTTCTGATTTTTTTTTTACTATTTTTTTATCCTCTTTAAAAATTAGAAATACATTTCTGAAAAAGTTACATATGAACTGAGCTTGGACTTGCTTTTGTTAACTGTCTATACCTGTTGATTCTGTGTCATGTGCACAGAGCCACACTGCAGACTATAAAGTGTTCATGAAGCCCAGAATGCACAATTGTGGAGTTTAAGTTCAATCTGAAAGAAATACGTGTGAGAAGTTGACTAGAAAAGCATTAGAAGAACATTCAGTAAGCAGCACATTTAAGTCACAGTGGAAGATTTGATAAACCATCAAGAATTGATGTGACTCAGAGACACTTTTCAGAGAAACTAAGACATGAAGTAGGAATTAATACACATGTTTTCAAACATTTTTGATGAATATGTACAGTAAGAAACATGTTTATAAAATTGCCCAATTTAACATGTAAGTAAAGCAGAAGTTTCATCAAAGTTTGCTCTTGCAAAGCCTGGTCTGCATGGATGTTTCTCTCCTATACCACTTTTAAATGTGTTCTTTTTACTGATCACAGACCACTACATTATATTCATTGTCTACAAGCAAGTCACAGCTTAAAGCTTGAGACTTTCCTAACAGAAAAGATTACAGCACATAGGAAAAGTCCCTCACAATGGGAAAGGGACAAAAGGCAAGTAATTCTCACTCCCTGAAAAGGAAGTCCTAGTAGACAATGCCTCTTCCTCCTTCCTCCTCCTCTTCCTCCTCCTCCTCCTCCTCCTCCACCTCCTCTTCCTCAGGTCTCTCCTCACCCCTCGATGCACACTACCTTGCTGACGAGGACCCCACAGCTAGCACTTGACTATACCAACTTTTTGCATCCTAAGCTTTCCACTTCATCACCCCCACTACCTACTCTGCCATACCTCCACCAGCAATTCCATGGCTCTTAGATGTAATGCCTTAGGCTTCCTAGTGAAAGGATAGATGAAGGCTGCTGTAACAAAGCTATAACAAATTCAGAATTCAAAATCAGACCTAACACATGCAAGATTTCTAATCTTTCCATTTTTTTCTCCTAAAATGACTATAATAACTCATCAACAGAGGGAATTCATCTAGACTGTATCTTCGCAAGCATTCATTGTAGGCCCATTCCTTCTTTTTTCAAGGCCAGTGCTGCTATACTTAACACTAAGATACTTTTCAACTGGGACAGAGATGTCATTCTTTGGTCACACCAGTCCAGGAAGACACTGTACAAGGACAGCACAAATGTGACCTGTGGGCTTGTCCAAGAAGCCTGAGAGGAGGAGTTAGTTGCCCCTCATCATCTAATGATATTCCACAATTGGCTTATCTTGGGGTTTTTTACAAATGTGCTTAAAAATAAAATGTCAGCTCAAAACTTATTATTCCAAATAAAAAGGTTTACTCAAAACAAAATAATAGTCCAAATTAGATGAGGAACAGGATGAGAAATGCATCTATTGCATTTATTGATGCAAATGATGATAAAAATAAAGGTATTGACTAGGTGTGAAAATTAAAGCCAAAATCAATCTGTGTACGTGTGTGTATATGTCTCGGAATACGTTCCTGTCTTCCCCTACGCACTGCAAGCCTCCTAACCATCTGGGGAAGACCAGAGAGATGGCTCAGTAGATTAAGTGCTTGCCTGGCAAATACAAGGGCCTGAGTTCAATCCCCGGTTCCACAAAAGTAAATAAATAAAGAAACATAACATCTGGGGAAAAGGTTCTCTTTCTCCACTGGTGGGCCTCACTGGTATTAATAGTCTGGAATGTAATAGAGGAATTCTTCTACTGGTCTGCACATTCAGGAGCAGATTGTGGGGACTCCTCCAGTCCCAACATTACCAGTGAAGATTAGAGCTGCTGCTTCATTGTGGGCCTGGTTGGTTTCCTGAGGTAATTACTAAAATTAACATGTGTCAATTTTATGACTGCTAAAGGCATTTGATGCTGCAAAGTTAAAATAGAAAAGCAGTGAATGATCATTTCTGTTTAAACTACACCCACTCCAAAGGGCACGAATGTCCCTAGAACTGGGATTCTCTTTAAAATGCTCCTGAAAATCTGAACAGCTCTCAGGTTTAGGACTGAGGTCTCTCAGCAACAATAAGCAGGCCTCTCTGGTTACCAGACTCTGAAAGTCGCCTTCTGGGGTTTTCCTAACCAAAGGACCTGCTCAGGGAGTGGTTTGGATCAGACCTGATTGTGCTTTCTCTAACATAGCACTGACCATTTTGTAATTCATATAATGACCTGGAACTAGGCTTTTCAAGCTATTTAAATTAAAGGAGGGTGAATGAAGCTCATTTATTTAGAAGTCTCAGTACTTATTTGCTACCCTGTGTGCCTAGGGATCCACAGAGCAGGTCTGGGAGGATGGATTGCTACATTGTATCTTTCTGTCAAAAGCTTGCTTTGTTCCAGTCTCTGGTCGGGAAACTTGGGACGGTGGGCTCCGCTGTGGTGGCCTCGGAGGAAATCAAAGAAGCCCCGGTACAACTGGCCAGGAAGAGGGCACCGGGGTGGCGCCAAGCACACGGCCTTGGGCAGTATCCGATCCGCGGCAGAGGTGCCAAATGCGGCCGGGGTCCGCTCTGTCAAAGGAGGTGACGACGGCACGTCGCGGGCACCTGCGCTCTGGTTTGGCGGAAAAAAAAAAAATAAAAAATAAGGAGGCGGCAGAAGGGAGGCTGGGCGCGCGGTGGTGGCAGAGGCGCTCACCGCTGCGCCCGGGTCCCCAGGTGGAAGCGACCGAGAGTCCCGGCGCCGCCCCGGGAGACCTCGGCGCCCCCGGCCCGGGTCGCTGCAGATCACGAGATGAGCAGCGGCTCCCGAGGCTCCGGACGCCCACTGCGCCTCTGCCCCCAACTGCTGCGTCGCTGAGCCTCCAGAATGCAATTTTGACCGGAGCGTCCCGGGTCGGCCGCCTGCGGCCACGACTAGGAGAAGGAGGAGGAGAGACCCGGAGAGAAAAAGGGAACGCGCTGGGGGAGGGGATCTACGCGAGGAAGCGCAGTCATTTCCCCCAACTGGGCTCTTTCCTGACCCAGCCGCTCATCTGTCACCGCTGTCTCATTCCTGTTATTTACATCTGTCTTTAGCATTCTAATTACTCGCTTTATTACTTTAGCCTGGAGGAATCCTGTAAAAAACAACGGAGATGAGGATCCTACCACACAATAAAACTGCCCAAAATCCCCACTGCACATTATACAGAGCACTTGAGAATATTTGTGCTGTTATATGACCTCAATATGTCCTTAAATTGATCTTATTATATCTTTCTTTCTCTCTTCTCTTTTTCTGCGTGTATGTAATGAACTCTTTTAAGGTGTGGAAGTGTTAGGATAAGCTGTCCAACAAATAATGAAAATGAGATTATTCTTTGGTGGGAAGGGAAAAGAAGTGGGATTAGAGAAGACTTTGAGGTACTGCTTTTGGACCAAACCCACACTCATCCAGTTCTCAAACTCTTGGCTTCATTTTTACCTCGGATTGAGTACAGTCCGCTTCACAGCCATGCTTTCGAGGCTGAAAGAAAGTTGGAAATTTAGAGGAAAGAATAAAACGTTTAATGTCTTGCATTATCTTGCATTAGTCTCTGCAATGCAAGTCTTGGGAGGGGGAATGAATTTAGAACAGGAATGGAAAAAGGATTCAAAAATCATCATATTTTTGAATTTTCTTAAAGTAAAATTTCAAAGAAGGCTTGTGTGCATGCAAAATCATCAGCAAGATTCACAGCTACACCCAAGACTCCAGTCAAAAGAAGGCGGGTATAACCTACCAGAAAGGCAGGCCTGGGACACTGCTCTCTAACTGTTATTTATTCCTGCTAGTGGAATTATTGTTGCACTCAGTTGCAATTTTCTGGCTGTGCTAATGGTTTTCTTTATTGTGTTACGCTAACATAATCTCTTCCACAAAGAAAATGACAAAATATATGGATTTTTAGATAAATAACTGAGGTAATTTATTGGCCTTTATGCTCTTCAGATGGGGTGGTTGATAGATAATGTAATAACATGTACATAATTAAGCGGTTTACTGTACCTCAGTCAAAACAGATTCAAGGGCAGCACCTCCATGAGTAGGCCTCAGGTTTCCTCAGTGGATATTTACTTCCTCCACCCAGAAGAATAGAGATACAGGCCACAGGAAGTAAACAACTAGGTACTAAGTAGGGGGTGGAATATGTAAAAAAAAAAAAAAAAAAAAAAAAAACCACACTGCTGAGCTTCCTCAAGGGTGTTAGATTAGGGTTTCCTTCCTACCCCACTCTCTTGCTCATAGTGTTCAAAAAACATGAATTGAGAAGAAAAGGACATATTGATACTTCCTGGAGTTGTGAATGACTTACACCCAGGTCAGCGGATGTGTCTCCAGAAACACCCTTGCAGCCCATGGATCCCCTGTCAAGGAGGCCCAGAAGCTTCTGGGAAACCACTGATTGTGAACTTGGCCACGGAATGCCCCCTTGTCCTGGCTTCCAGAGGTTGCCCATTCAAGGCATGGTGTACTTGCTCTTCCAAACTCATCTAAATTACATCAATAACAGAGCGCACTGTTTAATGAGCTCTCAACTTTAAAGACTTGAAGGATATTAACAAGCCGCTTGACAAATGGTGCTTAGAAGCACATTAAAGACGCTGCTAATGGAGCGCATAATGACGGCTAATTTTCGATCAGATATAAATTAGAGCCCCAACAGTTATTTGCCTTAAGGACTTTATGTAAATGATTCTGTTCTGTATAAACTGAAAAGCTAAGAGAGCCCTGCCATTTTGGCAATCCTTGTGGATATGATTAATAGATCTGCAACAGAACTGGCCAGAGACAACTGATGGCATTTCCATCTAAAAGTCAGTGTGTTTAGTTAGTAAATAGGATGGCTTCTACACTAGATGTGCGCTTGTTCTCGCAGCAAATGTATAAAAATGCCATGGCACCTCCAATTGACTAGCTAGTGCACAAGATAACAACAACCAGACTTATCTTCCTTTAACACATGCCGTATACCCATCAAGACCCAAGCCAGCCACTTTGGGTCTTTCCCTGGGACCCAAATCTACTTCACATGTTCCCCAACCACATGGCCCTACAGTACTCTCAAAACACAGACATTACTGGGCCCCAAGCCTTCTTGTCGCTTCTTACAGGCTCTTCACTGTAGAAGTACATCAGATCTTATGCTCAGTTGGGTCCACAATTCATGGTCTGCGAGAATGTGTTAGGAAGGAGAAGAGAGTGCGAGGAAGAGGAGGAGGAGGAGGGAGATGAAGACATACTGGTGGGAAGGAAAGAGGGTGAAATGAATATGAGAAGAGGAGTTCAGATAAGAAAAGTTGGGGGAAACTACTACTCAGGCTAAAGTGGAAGAGATGGAGAGGACGGGTAAGGGAAGAAGGGGAAGTTAGAAGACTTAAGGTGTGTTAGATTCATGTATCTACTCCAACCTTGAATGTAATCATTATGTACCACAAACATGTACTAATAAAAAAATTAAACATGGAAGAGATAGTGTGGCTTTTTAATTTTTAAACATGCATACCTGTATGGCTGGCTATTTTCTCTTACATACGTATTGCAAGAATTGAGTCTCCAGTCATCAGAGTGTACAAAGGAGTTCGGAGTTCGATTCTTAGCATTTAGTTCCTTCCGACCTAGTCTGGCTCTGGTGGCTAACAGAAAGCTGGGAGATTGTTTTACCTATGTCCAACTTTCACTGTATCATAGCCACTTATCATCAGCTGGAGAAAGTGCTGGTGGAAAACTGAGGTTTCTTGGAGCTGTATCCTAAACAAGATGAAAGAGTTTGTAGCCAAGAATTTGCAAAACCTGAAAAACAAACCAACCCTGGCCAGTAGTGTCTTGTTTTATTGTGAATTACGAACAAAAAGCCAGCCTTGCTGCTGTAGGAAAGCCAAACATTATTGTATCTCAGCCTTCATTTTCTGTCTTCTAAATGGAAGACAAATATAGAGTTGGGTAGGATCATTTTTACAAGCAACTCATAAGTGTTACTAAAGTTGATAGAGAAATCCTGCCTCAATAAGTGAGCTGTTTCTACCAGTGACACCAGCTTCTAAGATTTCCTTATCCATTTCAGAGAGGAGAGGAGAAAGGAGAAAAGGGAGGGTGTGGGAGGGTGAGGGATACAGCATTAAAGAGACTTTGCCTAGGCTGATTAAATCATTTTATCTTGCAGTAACGGATACCTAATATCCATGAGTTAAGTGGTGTAGGGTGAGGATGCTTCTTGCTATCATTACTAACTTATGAAGTAGTTTCAAATTGGGGTACAATAAATATGATTGCATTAAGTCTTTATAAAATATGTTTGCTCTCACACTCCAACACTCTCCCTAATCATACAGCCCTAGCATGAAAAGGACATATGGACAATATGTGAACATTTTTTCTGCCCACCAATTTAAGATTCTGTAGCAATGGGAACAAATGAGAAAAAGCAGACTCACGCTTCCTTCGTCTGGCACCAAAATCTCACTCCTTTGTGTCTCCCACTGGCAATCATCCACTCTGTGGATCCCAGAATTGGACAGGAAAAGCTAGTTTTAGAAAAGGACAACTTGGAGACCTGTTAATAATGAAATGAATAACAAGCCATAGGATTCTGATCTCACCTGATTTTGAAAGAAAAACATGGCTGAGCTTTTCAGGATATGAAGCAGGGTTTGCAAATCAAGAGAACTTTATTGACTTCTTCCTCTTCCTCCTCCCACGTGTAGTGTGTAGATATCCACCTTGGAGGACCGTCAGGATTGTCTTGACAGAAAATGGATGCATACCACAAAGACTAATTACTAGTGGTCAAGATGTTTCAGCTTCCTCCTCAGAACAAACTGAGACTACCTGGTGAAATGGGACTGGTATGGCTACTCACAGAAGCCTTATCTTATTCAAGCTTCCTTTCCCACCTGCACACCTGCAGTATGAGACCCAAGTTAGGGAGAAGTCATATGTGTTCATTCTCTGTACCCCCCTCCCCAAGGAAAGACATGGATTCTCTTCCTATTTATCACCCATCCCTCCCCTACACATTCGCTCTTTCTCTTATTCACCTCTGAAACTCAGAGCAAATATTAGAGGGAAAAATGTATTGTTGAAGGGAAAGTGCATAGGAAAAGAATCAGTGAAATAAATTCAGAAATAGAAGAATAAATCCCTCAGATAATACCATAAGTAAAATTTCTCAGCGCTGTAATGTGAAGAAGTGCCAACCATGTCTTACCTAACCCATTAGCACCATTTCTTGTAAATTAGAGACTCAGATTAAGAGTATGGAGCCCAGGTCCCAGGGCCCTCAAAGACTACTGCCTACTGGATCTCCCTGGTAGACTCAGAGATGCTAGCTCAGGAGGAAGGGCTGCATTCCTTTCTGCAGAGGACAGAAAACAGTTACCTTCATTCTGGTGTCAGATGAAGAAAAAATCACACCTCCAGAATGGAAATGGAAAATTGTTCATTGTAATTGCAAAGTTAAGTAGAAACCTGGGACTTGTATCTGGTTAGCCAAGCCATGCTCTCAGGGTTCCACCAGGAAGCCTGGGATAGCCTTAAAGCTCCAAATCATGGCTCCCAAGAGCACATTTGCTCACATTCTTGCCCCTCATCCCTGCTGATTCCAACAGCAAGCTTAGGCCTCTTTTCCTCCCTAAGAAGCACAGATGCCTTTTGCCTATGGAGCCAGAAGTGCTGCAACCAAGAGGTTTCATCTTGGCCCCTAAATAAAAGGCAGGTGAATAAG
This sequence comes from Ctenomys sociabilis, assembly GCA_004027165.1. NCBI lineage: Eukaryota > Metazoa > Chordata > Mammalia > Rodentia > Ctenomyidae > Ctenomys > Ctenomys sociabilis. The sequence goes on along the minus strand of PVKA01016346.1, from coordinate 31,992 downwards.
CAGGACACCTACAGTGCAAAAAAGACAAAAGCCTGCTAGATGAACTTTTTTAAAAAAGGAGATAGAACTCAATTTCATTCACTGGAGAAGCAGAGATCTTGGTTAGACTCAGAGTATGAGATTTCGGCTGAGGTTTTTGTTTTGTTTTCTGTCTTTTTGAGGCAGAGTCTCACTGTACAGGTCAGACTGGCCTTAATGCACTTTGTAGCCCATGCTGGTCTTGAACTCACAATGATTCTCCTGCCTCAGCCTCCCAAGTGCTGGGATGACAGGTGTGTGCCACCATGCCCAGTTGGACTGAATTTTAAAAGCTTTCCTAAGCACATACTGTCAGAAGGGCATGGTTGTTAATGTGCTTGTATGTGCATTTATGAATATAGTGTGTGTGTGTGTGTGTGAGTGTGTGTTTGTGTATTCCTGAAGAAAAATGACAGAATTAAAGTAGAGGTTCTAGGATATTGAGCTCCACATCCCAAGGGTGTGCAGCTTCAGGCCAAGCCCACAATGGATCCAGAGCACTCAGACCTGTCTTCCCAGATGTAAAATGTGCTTCTTCTGTGCTATAAAATGTTTATTCTAAGAGCAGCTTTATATTCTGGACCTTTTTTTAGTTAAGTTCAGGGCCAGTCACCACCAAAGGAGACACACTCTTAAGTCTACATGCAGAAGCTGCCTAGCTTGTAATTAAGAAAGCCAGAGGCCAGGACAGGAAGATTCCTGTTTTTTACAAGGATAAGATCTTAGTGGAAGTTTTTACCCTTACATTTTAGCCCTGAATCACTTTTGAAATTTGAGCATAGGTGACTATTTTTGCAAAAGGACTTCTCCACTTCCATCACCTCCACACTAGGCCACGAATTCCTCAATCTAAGCCCTACTCTACCTTTAGGAGTCAAAGAGCTCCTATTCAGTGGGAGCAAAATGCACAGAAATGCAGACTGCCCTTTAGCAGAGAACTATGGCTGCAACTGGGAGAGTGAGATTGTCAGGTCAGCCTACCAACCCCAGAGTAAGCCAGACCTTCCAAGAATACAAATAGCGGCCTGAACAAATCATGCAGAGGGTGTTGAGCTAAGCCTTCTAATCACTTTCAAGCACAGCAGTAACTTGTCATTGTTTTTAATCAAGCCTCCTTTAACAGGATGACTTTGACATCTTCAACAATTTCATAGGCCAGTTGGATTTTTACAAAGATTATTGGATACATATTTCTTATTCTCTTTTCTCCTTCACATTACACATGGAGACCTGGGAGCTACTAGAGCACTATTCGATTCCCATTACTGGAGGGTGGAGGGGAGTCCAAAACACAAAAAGAAAAATAAAACCACTTACCATATACCCAAATAAGATTTGGTATATGATCTCAGGGCCCAGAAACTGCAAAAGTTAAGAGGTAGAGGACAGAAGAAGTATGATGCTTATATGTTTAAAAAATCAGAACAAATTTTTAAGAACAGAGATGTAGACCCTATGGGAGTCGAGGGGGCACTAGCTTCTGTTGGCTACAGCGAAGGGAGTGGGGGGAGGGTGTCCGTTTTCCGCAGCAGCGTGACAGCTGGAGTAATGGTTGCAGACCCAGGGAGGGGGCGGGAGCCTGAGAGGCTGGGGGGAGCAGTCATTATTAGCCAGGCTCAGGGCTTCCCTACTTTAGAACGTACCCATGATTTTTGCGCGTCCAGCTGCGCGCGCCGAGCTTGCTGCTGGGCCTCGGGGCATCCTGAAGCCTGAATGGGGGTTGGGGTGCGTGCTAGAGGACTTACTTTAAACCCAGGTTCCTAAAAGGCTTCTGAACTAAAATTTTCCCCTAGGCCCCGTCCATGCAAGTGTACAAAGCAAAGAAAGGCTTAGAAGAGTCCGCTGCGGGCCCACTGATCCCGGCTACCAGGCCTGCCTCAGGGACTTGGTAAAGGGGGAAGATGGGGCAGTGAACGTAGGGTAGCAGCACGGGAAAATGTGTGTCTGCAGGGTCTGAAACCGTGCCACGCAGGGAGGAGGAAAAGGGAGACCAGCTTGCCACCTACTCCCGCCACCTTCTCTCACCATCTGTGAAAGTGCCAACCCCAAATCGCGCGCACGAGCTCCCTGGGGCCCGCAACCCTGAAGTTAAGTGTACACCGAGGGATCCACTCTAAAGTGAGGGGGGAAGAGGGGTAGGGGCTGGCTCTACACTTCCTCCCGCCTCCCTCCTCCCGCAGGCTGGAAGCCTCACGTAGCCTGGGATTTTTTTCAGAATAATTGATGGGTCCAGTTCTCCTGAGCTTTCCCGGTGAGAGCGCGGCGGACCGCGCTAGAATTTAAATAGACGTGATTAGTAAAATGCAAGGGGGCGAGGAGCCCCTGCCTCTCTTTCTGGCGAGTTCCTGGCTGTGCGCCTCGCAGGGGACCTGCTCCCCCAGGCTCAGGAGGCCATGAGGAGCCCGGCGAGCGCCTCTACTGCAAGGGGCGGCTCTGCCCCCCTCCCGCAGTCCTTTGGACGCTACTCTTTTCGCTCCCAACCCATCTCTCATCAGCCCGCACCGGGAAACCCAGGAGAGGAGAGGAGTGGGTCTGGTCGGGTACCCAGGGCCAGCCTTGCGAGGTAGCTGGTCGCAGGGTGGGAACCAGGACCTGCAGTAAAGCTTCAGCCTCTGTGGGCTGGGAAGGCCCTCAGGTAATGGCTGTTCCTGTGCCCTGCTTCTGCGCACTGCTCCCTTCTCTACCGCCTCTGTCCTCACAGGCAGACTTCTCAGTAGGCTGCCCGGCCTGAGCAGCTTGGACGGCGGACCTCAGGGGCTTCTTCACTTACCCAGTGCTCGAGAAGGTCCCTTCGCGAAGTAGTGACCTAGGCTGGGAAAATCCTCTGCCTTCGTTCTCTCTCACATCCCAATCTCATCGACTTGTTCCTGAAAAGGGGGCTGTGATTCTTATAACATCTACAGCCAATTAATATTGCATTAACTCTATTTAAACACACACACACACACACACACACACACACACAAAAGCACCAGAATACTGCACCCTATCAAAGCCATCTATTATTCACAGAAATGTAATTGGAGACCTAAGATATGTGTGTTACGGGGCAGTGGAAGAAAACAGAGTCGTGACAATATTTCAGAAAGGAAGGGGATGCGAGAGTAGCTAATATTTAATTTCAAGTCTGTGGTTTTCTAATTCGAGATTAAAAGCAGTCACGTCTTTGAAGCCAGACAGTTGGTATAAATGTACAGTTAAAATATTCTATTCCGTGGTCCCTAGACAGAGCTCTCTACTCGTCCCAGGCTTCATTAAATTTTTATTATCATCCCAGACTAGTGCAGGGAATGAGCGGAAAGACTGCCCATCTAATTGCAATTGATAAAAAAAAAGGGAGCGCTTAGATCCCCCCCCCCCATTGTGATACATTAACAGCAGTTTTCTTGGTATGGCCAGCCTCTCACACTCCTGTGATACACACAATCACATCATCGTCATACACATACATTCTCCACTTTCCAACAGGCACCCCGCTTCTAGGCTTCCTTGACCCTCCACTCTGCCCTTTGGAAGGCATGGGGATTTGGTGAGAGTAGACAGAGAGAGGGTAGGAAAGACTGACTGCAGAAAGTGGAGATATATATATATATATATCAACTCTATTGAAGCATCTGGCAAAAGATCAACAAGAGACAACATTTGCACAAAGCTGGCTCTTCCTATGGCAAGATGAAAGCATATTGCTACCCAAACAAAACAAACAGATTATTAGACCAGGCTGCACTTTTAGACAGCCTTTCTACCTGTTTGGGATGAAAGCAAAGAGCAAGATTTTCATTTTATTTCTCTCTTCTGACTGCTCCTCCCTCCCCATTGAGGTAAGAAAGAGAGAGGGCGCAAACTGTTTGTTCTTCTTCACCCTGCTTCACGTGCTGATAATCTGACTGTCATACAGTCGACCGTTGATTCGTGTACATGTGTGTTCAGGGACTCGATCTCAACAAGGGTGCTTTAATTTTTTTTTTTTTTTTTGAAACTGGTGTAAATAAAGCTTTTCTTCTCCAGGCATTGAAAGTACAGAATAAAACCTCCAGTTTGCTTGCTGAGCACCTTCCTATTATCACATTGCCACTTAATTTTATTTCTATTCTCTCCAAGTTAAATAGAAAGACTGGCTCACAGGGGAACTGCCATGTGCCTACAGACTGGGGATGTCAAGCAGAGAGACTCACTGTGCAAAGTTAATTTCAATTCCCGCGGAGGATTTCACATTCTGGCTGGCTCTGACCCACAGTAATTAGCTGAGATAACTAATGATTACTTACTTATTCCTTGTAATTATCTGGATTTAATAATTCGCTGTGTAATTTATTAATTCTCTCATAATAGACTTTCAGTACTGGGAATGGCTTCTTTAAAGGGGCAAAAGAGGGAGAATTTAGCAATATTTTTCTGATTGCCATGAATCTGTCTCCTGACAAATGTGGGCTTCAGGAACATCCGGAAACCTTTGTCTTCCTTTATGTCCTATCAGAATATCAATCCAACTTTCACCTTCTGCTGGAGCCTCTACTTTCAAGTCCACCTGCAATTGTGAAGCTCTGTGTTCTAATGGGGATTATTTGCCTAGAAACAGACATATTCCTATAATGGATGTCTTAGAAAATTTGGGGTTCACCTTCTCAATAAAATGTTTCATAAACTCAAGTGAACTGTTCAATATCTTTTCCACCATTGCCTTTAGACCTTACTCAATGGATCAAAATTAATGGATTTGTTAGAAGTTTGAAATAAAGTATCTTACCCTCCAAATTCTAATTCTCTTGGCAATTCTAATTCTCTTTTATTTAATTCCTTCAATAAAATGCACATGTTCTTGTCTTTAACAACAGAAAAGTTGGCTATGTGTTCTTACTTAGTTTTAAAACACATTTTATAGAAAAATGATATATCAAAAGCATGTAAATATTAATTACTTTACTTGCTTTTTCTACAACCATTATTTTCCCCAAGCAAGGTATCAATGAAACTTAATATAACAAAGAATGGACCAATCCAGTTCATGTCAGATAGCCAAAAGAAATTGAATCTTTCTGGATAACATAATAGTTTTGTCTAAAGGATACCAAGATATCAACCAGAGATTGGCAGATTTTTGGTTAGTGACTTATTCTATTTCCACTTGAATTCAAATGATCTATGCATTTGAGTATTTTGAAAGTCAACAGCGAATGACTATTCTCAAAAAATTATAGGTAGTTCATTTTATTCCTCTCTTATTTTTTTTCTCTAAGACACCTCTCCAAGCCTGTTTGGCTTTGTTTGTTTTTCAACTCTCATTTTTAAAATCTTTCAAAATATTTTTTTTCATTTTAAAAACCTGCTTCTCCCATAAAGGACACATTTTAGCAAGCTCTGAGAAAGGAAACATTTCAGTCTTTAAGGCAAGAATTTTTTTATTGTGTTTGGAATCTTTTCTTTTTGCCTTTCCATAACAGGAAAGATGAATTTAAAATGTGATACAGTGTTTTAAATCCAAGAACCTGAGACCAAACAACAAACTTGGTAAATTAGGGTAAATGCAGGTTTCAGTCTTAACTGTGGAGGTAAATAGAGAGTTGGTGCTATGTAACTTCTTCAAAACCATCATAGCTATGCAATCAAGCATGCAAGTTATCATGTGCTTCAAAACTTACCAAAAAGAATAAACAAATATTTTTTGTTCAGCATATTTCTCAACTTGCACTGGGTTTACAAGATTTCTGTCTTCCCTCACAGATGCCATATTTGAAGAAATAAAATAATAGCACCACTTGTCTGTCTTTGCCCCAACCTATTCATCTTTCTCTTAATACACACATCCCTCAATAAAATGCACATGCTCCTTCAAAAATATAGATGAGAAATGGTACATATTGCTTATTGAAAAGCATTTTACCTTAAATCAGCAAATCTCATCTACCACACGTTCAAGTTACTTCATTGTTTTTCTCGGCTCTGAAAAAAAACAAGCAAGCAGAAAGTTCTTGGGCTGGTTAGAACTATTGGCATAGGGCTGTCATGTGGTAACTGGCCGTGGTGCTGAAACATGTATGCCATACAATGAGACTGAAAGCGGGCAGTTTGAAAAAAATTTCAGGAAAACTGAGATAAGAATAAGCAGGAAAATAGCCAAAAGAACTTTAAGTCTCCAAAACACAGAAATAAAATTAAATCATTGGTATATTACTATATATTATCTCACAACTCTTTCTTTCAAAATCCTGTTTGTTTTACTTTTTATGCATCTACATAATGTATTTCACTATTTCTAAATGGACTCTTGGGTATTGTTCTTCAGGTGTCTGCACTATTTCAGCCATAGTGTAAAAAATCCCACTGTCCATTCACCATTCAACTTTCACAAGTATTTTTCTTGCAATTGTAAACTATAATCCATTTCTAACAATATTTAATTTCAAAAGGAACCACTATAATTTTCATTAAATTCTGGGTTATTTTCTAACCTTCCTCACCTCAAAATAATAAACATTTCAAGAGGACTTCATATCAGAAGGGTCATATTTTAACTTATTAGAATTACCTCTGTAAGATAGCCTGGTTACTTCCTCTTATTTAATGTAGAGATTGGTATACTGTTTGCATACTAGCTAGTACCATGACTAATTGAAAATATAAATATATAAATGGAGCCTGACTGGGAAGACAACTGTCAAAACCTAATACATTCTTCAGCTATACTTATTCACATTATTAAAATGGGTTGGAGTGTCTTTGAGTTAAGATCAGGAAGACAAATGTCTGTATCAACTGGGCACATTCCTTGTAGCAATATCAAATCAGTAATTCATAAACTTTAACCAGCTCCAGGGTCAGACTGAGTCACAGAAAGGACAAAAATTTACTTCTTCTTCTCCACCAGAACTTCTTCCTCACCCACACTCTGCATATTGCAGTACTGTTCATTTTATTAGACTTGGAAGTGAAGAAAAAGAGTCAAGGCAAGACAGACTTTACTTTGTAAGTCAACAACCCAGGTGCTTCCTACAGTGGCTTGGATCGTTATAGGAGTGTGATTCTACTGAGATCTATAATGGGCTAGCTCCTGGTCCTCAGCCTCAGAGCTGTCCAATCAGGCCTTGGGGCTTGCTATGCTAGTTTCTTGGTGCCTCTGAAAAGTGAACTAAATTTCCTTTTCCTTTTGCCCAAGAGATGGTAGGGAATGGCTATAATTGTTTCCATTCAACATCTGTTTTAAAAGATTCTCTTTGTAGAACCATTGCAGGTCTGCAGAAAGAACTCCAAGGGAGGTATTTGGAGCCAAATATCATAATTTCATCTGAGTAGAAGAGCAAAGCAATCTGTGATATGAGGTCTATACATTAAGAGGTTATTATAAATCCATTTTATGCTCTCCCACAGAAACACCTCTTACTAAGTCTAAACCATAGTTTGATAAAGCCACACCCATAAATTATCAGAATGTGTTTCTACCTTTAAAAATACCTCATCCAAATCATTCCCACATAAATGATTAGAACAGCATCACATTTTAAAAGTCATTTAATATTAATAGCATATTTTAATGAAAAAACAGCATACGTTGCCATTAAAACATTAAAATCATCTCTTCAATGAAAGACAATCAAACAACACCAAAAATAACTTAATACATTACCATAGTAAATAAATCATCTATTAACAAAAACAAGAAACCATGTAATATACAGAACTGAAGACTTCAGAGAGCCTCAAATGGAACAATACAGCAAAATTTGTAAGAATATATCTATATGTGCATCATTTTGAATGAAATATTTACAATAGATAAGGTACTAATCGTTATGTACCTATTTTTGTTTCAAAAAATTCTACCAAACAATGTGAATTTACAAGCAGTGCACTGTCTTTCTTATACCTCAATTTCATTTTTCTACAAACAAACCTCCAAAAGGAAAAACTGAAGGATTTCTGTAAATGTTAATATGGAGCCAATACAGCGATTGAAAAACTGGAAGATTGAAACACCTTGGTAAAATCTCAGAATCTGAAAGGACAAGCACCAGGTGGGAAATGCACCTAAAGCTAGAAAATGATGCATTAGTCAAGTTTCCTTTTGCTTCTTCTCTTGGAGAGGTGTGTCTGTGTTTGTGTATATGTATCCGTGTGTGGGCGAGTGAGAGTGAGTGCCAGAGCGTTGTAAGGACAATGTGGGAATCCCCATTAAATATGTAACGAAGTAAACAATACTTTGGACAGTGAATCAGATCTACACAAGTAAGACATCCATTACTGAGTGTCGACTCACAAATCAGAACACTACCAGTAAAAGCAAAAGAAAAGTCTTCATCCAAAGTGAGAATATACAAATGGGCCAAAAGGAACACAGTGTAAGGAGAGAACTGTAAGTCTTCAATAAACTCATCAAAGAAAAATTTTTGAACATCACTAGCTATACGTTTACCCCGGTTTTTATTTCTTTAGACTAAAGAAGTCTCAATTAATTAGAATGTGCACAAAATTAAGTTGCTAGAGAGATAAATTAATAATTTACAGAGGGTTGTTCGGCAATAATCTAATGATAGCTGTCAAGATCAGTAAACACAGCAGGCGCAACTCCTTTCTTAGCATTAACACTTCAGAGAAGGAAGAAGGGGGTAAGAACCACAATAAAAAATATATATATAATATACAGTGTAAATGCAGAAAATCTGCCATCTTTTTTTAAATTGAAAATACTTTAGAGATGTCTCTATCCCATTAAGCATCAACTCTAGTTTAAAGTTTCAGTCTTGAATCAATTTCTATTTCTGAAAAATAGCTGCAAAGTGTACTTTCAAACTTGAACAAGGGTGATGTCTGTAAGAATAAAAACAAATCTTACTTGCACATTCTTGCGAACTTTTAAAAGGCTGTCTGTCTCCTGCTTTTCTGCCAACAGCCACCTCCACGCTTCCTCGGAAGAAGCCAAGGTGGGTTAAAAGGGACAACTTCGCTACAACGTGACTGCTCCCGTCTTTTGTTTCTCTTTGCTTTATGAAACCGGTTCACATTTTCACTGCCTTGGGCTCAGTCACTTGCTTGTGCATTAGCTCTTCAATTCTCGCGGTCTCGGGATTCACATTTACCGGAATTGTTTCTGGTCCGCCAAAAGTGAAAAGAAAAGAGGCAGAAGAGGTGGGAGGGGGAGGGGACGACGAGAGGACTGTCCCTGGAGAGGGAAAGGGTCTCCTAAATGCCGGCAGAGTATTTCATTCTTTTCTGTTTCTGCCTCTGGTTACAGAACCAGACACGCACCACGTTTTTCTTAAGATCCAGCTTCTCCGCGATGGCGGCTATTTTCTCCGAGGAGGGCCGCGGCTGGATGGCGAAGTAGGCTTCCAGGGAGCGCTTCTCAGGTGCGGCGATGGACGTGCGTTTGCGTTTCTTCTCCGCACCGTTAAAAAGCTCCGGTTTGGTGAGCTTCTCGCGGTGGGACTTCTCGGCTTCCTCGAGCCACGCCTGCAGGATGGGCTTGAGAGCGATCATGTTGTTGTGCGACAGGGTGAGTGACTCGAACCTACAGATGGTGCTCTGGCTCAGAGAGCCCACGCCAGGGATCTTGAGGTTGGCCAGCGCGGAACCCACGTCTGCCTGGGTCACCCCCAGCTTGATGCGTCGCTGCTTGAAGCGCTCGGCAAACGCTTCCAGGTCTCGCGGGTCGGCGTCCACGTCGCTCATGCAACCCATGTGTGAGGGCAGCCCGTGCGCATGGGCCATGCTGAGCGCGGCTTGGTGCATGGGGTTCATGGTGGCCATGTGCGGCGCGTGAGCAGGTGTGGACACCACCGCGCCGTCGGGGCCCGCCATGGCGCCCAGAGCCAGCCCGGGACTCAGGTGCTCCAGCAGCTCGCCCTCCAGCGCCTGGTGCGGCTGGTGGTGGTGGTGATGGTGGTGATGGTGGTGGTGGTGCGTGCCGGCCAGAGCAGAGGGATGCGAGATGGGTACAGAGGAGGAGGAGGCGGCCGACGTGCACGGGATGGTGTTCATGGTGTGGTAAGTGGCGTCCGGCTTGAAGGGGCTGTGGTGGGGCGGATGGTGGTGGTGGCTCTTGCTCTGGGAGACGATGTCCACGGCAGCCAGAGCCTCGGCACGGGCCAGCAGACTCTCATCCAGCCCGCCGAATATATTGCTCTGCAATTGCAAGTAGAAGGCACACATTACGCTCAGCTGGGAATTGTGCACGCTCTCTCCGGAAGCCCCGGCCCAGCTCCACACCTTCACCGCGCCTACAACATTCCCAGAACGTTAAAATAATAATCACTGTAATAATCCTGAAAGCAGGAGGTGCAGAGCAGAAAGAGAGATGCCACCGAGAGAAGTCGGAGCGCAGAACGAGGAGGAAAGTGAGCCTACAGACACAACACAACACAACACAAGCCAGGCAACATCCCAGGTCATAAAAATTAATATGAAAGGCAAGACCCGCTGAATACTTAACAGAGAAAGAGGGGGGAAATTGGTTGGAGGTGTGGGGTGATTTGCTGTGCAGACATGAAAAAAACATCAAGCAGATAAAGGGGGCTGTCAAAATGTGCCTTTAAGCGGTGATTATGCAGAAATACGCACCGGTGGGGTCGGAAGACAAGCTCGCCGCATCGCCTCTGAGCCCCCGCCGCCTCCGCCGCTGCTGCCGCTGCTACTGGAGCTGCTGCTCCGGCCTCCGCCTCCACCGCCGCCGCCGCCGCCCGCATTGCCGGAGCTGCTGGGAGAGCTGGCGGAGGGCGCCGCGGGCGCCGAGGAGCCCGGAGAAGCGCTGTGCAGCGCCGAGTACTTGGGCTCCACGTGCAGGCCGCCGCCGTGCGGCACGCTGAACGCCTGCTTGCTGCTCAGCGACATCATCATCATTTTCCCGCCCGCCGGGGCGCTCGGGGACAGCGAGCTCTCTGGCCCCAGCTGCCGGGACCCTCCTGAGAAGTGTTCGGCCGGAGCCCGAGTGGGGAAGGGGCCGCAAAGGTGCGCTTCCCAACAGCCACCTCCGGGGTCTGCACCCCTAGTACTCTCTCTGCGAGAGCTCAGCTCAGCCACTGCCTCTGCTGCAGTCTGGGCCGGGGCTGGGTTTGGGGTGGCGCTGGCTACAGACCTCCGCGCCCAAAACTGCCCCGGCTCCTAGAGGCCGTGGAGTTATACGCCACTCTCCTCGCGCCTGCCCCCGCGCCTCCGCCCTCCTGCCCGCCCCCGCGCCTCCGCCCTCTGCTGCCAGGAAGCACTGGCTCCCGCCCGGCTTCTCACGCACGCCTCTACTCCCCCAGCGCTCCTCCACGCCCCCGCCAGGCTCTAGTCCTTTCCGTTACCCTGCACCCGCCTCCCGCTCCGCTGCCGCGCCCACCGCCCTCCCGGCCCCGCAGGCGTTCTGACGTCGCCCCCCTTCGTGGCGTCCCAGGGCTCCTACTTACTCTTGCACCCCTGCCCAACCGCACCCGACGGACCGGGTCCCTGTTTCAGTCACCAAGCAGTGCCTGCCTAGGAGCGGACCTCCAGCCCTTCCCACTTCTGCTGGGTCTATACTCGCTGGAAAGAGAAACTCAGAGACAAAGTTGTGGCCCAAGCCAGCCTTGAGTGGGCTTTTCCCCTGGATTGTTCAAGAGTTGCTCTTACCTGGCTGCCTCTTTCCTTGCCTCCCGCTTACCACTAAGTTCCAGGCCTCCGCCCCCACTCGGCCCGCCTCTCCTGGGAGCTCAAGGGACCCTAATCCTGGGATCCCGGCCACGCTGAGAACACAGACCCCCGCGGCCAACCCCGGTGCTCTGCGCTGCTCTGAGCTCCCTCCTTCGCGCCCCCTCCGCCTGGCGGGTGCCTGGTGCAGAAAAGACATGGGTCGGCGGGGCTGCAGGGCTTTCTCTCACTCGATTTCTCCCAGCCCTCAGCGGATTGGACAGCTGCAGAGCCGGCTCGGGTAGCCAGTGCGCATGCGAAGCCCCCCTTTAGTACCCCCCCCCGACACACACACACACACACACACACACACACACACACACACCACTCACACCCTCTTCTCTTCCCTCTCCATGTATCTGGAACACTAAGCTGCGTCTTGGGAGGATCCACGGCAAACCCTTCCTCTGGAATTATTATTCTTCATTAGCTACAATCAAAGGAAAAGGGGGCAACTGACAGAGGAAGAGGTGGGCCAGAAATTACAGAGCGCATGTGCTGCCGAATGCCACAACACACACACGCGCGCGCGCATACACACCCTCGGGGGCTGGCGCAGGCCCCACTTATCTTCATTTCCAACGCAGCTTCGACCTGAGAGGAGCTATATTTAGCTGACACTTTGCTCGCACTTTTGTACCAGTACAGAACACTTTTCCCTAGAACGGGACACACACTTAGTTCCGATTGCAAAGATGAGGAGAAGCCCCCACCCAGCACTCCACGGGTGCAAGTACACACAAGTACAAACATATTGTCTTCCTTCACGCTCCTCTCTTCACTCTACTTTCCGCGCTCTTGGGGGCTACTACTGTCACCTTCCTAGAGCGCGGAAGGCGCAGGGCTCCCGCAAGGTTGAGAAGGCCGGGAGACTGGGACGCAGGAACCCGCGTGTGGCCCGACCCAGGCTGGGGAGATCGGGAGCAGGTGCAAGCACTGGGAGCTGGGGAAGGCGAGCAGGTGCGCGAGCAGGCGGCAGGCCTGAGAGCCTCTGGCGCGCGACAGGACAAAAACAAAGTGGAAAACTGTGTGGCAAGGAGGGACATTCGAATGGTCAGCACCCTGAAGCCCCGCGGCGGCAGTAGCTAATAGGGGACTGCCGGTCTACCCCTGACCTCAGCTGGGCCGGACAGCGGGCTCCAGCAGGGAGCGTTGTCCTCTGGAGCCGCGGGAACCCTTAGAAGGCTGCTGCAGGGAGCGGGCCGTAGGCTCTGTCCGTGGTCCTTAAATCTCTTCGGCTTTCCTTCGTCATTCTCAGCCTTGCCTTTCTCTTTCCCTACACCGAGGAAAATAATAAATAATAGTCAAAAGGTATTCCTGTAAGCAGTGTTCCCGGGCACGAGGTTGGAGAAGTCTGAACACGGGACGGGGGGAGGGGGATGATGACATGAGTGAACGTGACTTGGGCCAAGCAGTTCAAGTAAATATGTAGGGGCTTGATTTCTCTCTCAGCAAGAGCCAGGTAATTTTCAAGGAAACAAACAAACAAAAAACAACATTGTACAGCTCTCACCGTCCCAAGCTCCGTGAAATGAAATAAATCAAAGTTAAAAGCTTGAGTATCATTTAATTATAGTGCGAATAGCGCTTTGAAAGAAGTAGAACAACATCTCTAAACAAATTATGACTGGGCCAGGAAGGAATTATTAGATTGAAATTTCATTTAGGCTCGGGAGACACCGCGCTTCACTGTGTAATCTGCTATGACTCGTCTGATTTGTATGCTTAATTCAGCTTGACGAATTTATTAGTTTTCATAATAGTGAAAAAATTGAGCAGCACTATGGGCTAATGCATTGTGTGTACTATAAATTGTATGTCATCGTGGAGAGGCTGAAGTCTATAGAAATCTTTTATTAATGTCGGTGTAAGGGGGGATTTTCATGCAAGCCTTGGAGAGATTCATACCAAACCCTACTGCTGCTCTCTCTGACTGGTCCATTAACATATCGTCATACTAATTAGACCACTTTATCAGTGTTATAATTTCAAACTTCAAATTATGTTCTAATTAACAAGGGTTGTCCAATTTGCTTAACCTTCAAAAGGCTTTGGATGATCTAATTAGTATAAACTGTTGAGCATCTCAAAAGCCTCATAAAAATCCATAAAACTCTTTTGGGTATGTTTTCTATCAGTACTGTGTAAGGGCCAGGGTGAGAATAAAGGAGGAAAATACCAGGAAGACAGACGATTCACTTACTTGCTTTCCTCAGGTTGATAGAGTGAGTGAACCATGGAAGAAACTTTTGCATACTGCAAGCCTAAATAATGTGTTTATGTCCTTAAATAAAAGCACAAAAATATCAAGGAGAAAAACCACATGGGGAAAAATTCTTCTCTTTCATTAGGTACTTAATTAGATGTAAAGTAAAAAGCAACCCTAAGGAGTTTCCCAAGCATTATTGTGGCAACAGTCTGCTCAACCTGACTTGCAAAATCAAATATTTGGGTGTTTTGAACCTCTCCTTGTCCCCTCCACTTTCATTGAGCTTAATTACTTGCAATAGTTGTTTTAATGTATGTTCTCACCTGGGAATATTGAGAAATGCATATCGTTAATATGAATTAATCTTGATTTTAATAGCAACTGACAACTGATCTCCAAAATGCTAAACACTTGTCACCACTTCATATGGTAAATAAGGTAATATAATAAATGCATGTAATAGAGAGGGCAATAGAGAGGGCACTGTTAAATGATGAGATAAACTTTGTTTATGTGGAATATAGTGAATGAAACTATTTTAAACAAGAAAACTCTCATAAAAATATTTCCTAGATGATTAAAATCATATGGCATAAAATTAACCTTATCATCACTATTTTTATATCCAACATATTTCTCAGTGATATCTCTGATTCCAGGCAACAAACAAACTTTATTTTCTAATTATCCAGTTGAGGTAAATTAACATGCACTTGTAGAGCAACTCAGCAGTTTATTTATTTGTGTTTCCTTCCCCCTAGAACACACATACATTTTTTTAAAAGTCAAGTCAGAGTTTGAATTTTTTCCCTTCAAAGCAAAAAAACGAACAGTGATTGTGTTGCATTAGAGGGAAAAGGCAATTCTTCCTTCATCTCTGCCACTTGCAGTCTTGCAATCTCTCTCTTCAGAAGTGCTCGGAGTACCAACATCCTCACCGTGATATCAATAAAACCCATTTCAGTTTTGCCCACAGGCATGGCTGCAAAGTGCTCCAGCAAGTGTGAAAGCCGCTCTTAGAGGAAGAAAGAGTCCAGATGCCTAGTTAGCAAAAGCCTTCTAAATAACTAGAAAGTTGGCATTAGACCCAAGGGGCGAAAGCAGGTGGCCCCGCCTCAGAAGCCTGCTTCCCATGCCCGTGGTGAGCCCTCACATGAGCAAGCTTCCCTTCACACTGTGCCTTTCTCAACCCCCACAGACCTACCTGAAGCGAAAATAGAAGATTTTTGTTTAATGGGGGAGGAATAGATCAACTATGCGATTACAGGGGTCTTTCTTCTGTACAAGCCTTTTTGTTTAACAATAGCTTCTGTCCGGTCTGTCCACCAGCAGGGGCAGACAGATGTGCACCACTTCCCTGTGGTGCAGAGGAGTCCACCCTGACTTCCCAGCAGTGGGGTCCCCAAATTAGGTGCCTCACACCCCGAAATTGACCAGTGCCTGAAGCCATCCCAAGGGGAGAAATCTTTGTCTCCTCCTTGTTTCTGGGTCCTAATTTACTATTAAAATTTTAAGCACTGCATTCATATTTTACTCTACCTAATGTGTTTTATTAAAATTTAATCTATTAAGGATAGTGTGATTTCTTTGTATTTCAAACAGAATGGAATTGGACTACAAGAAAAATTTCTCAAAAGACAGCTCTGGCCCTATTGTGCAGATCGGAAGCAGGCGGGGATGGTAGAGAAAAGAGGGGAGGGCTGGGTTCACTCCTCCCTATTGCTAGCGATGTGGGGATTTCAAGGAAGTGACCAATCTGCTTCAGATTCTAAATGAAAGATGAACTCGTGAGACAGTTTTCCTGAACTCTGGCTTAGGGTACAAAGAGGGTTGAACAGGGAATAGGGGTACAGACTTCAACTCCTATGATTTTCTGGCTGTCTTGGGGAGAAAACAGAAGAGGAACATGGAACCTATCCCTGTAACTGGAAATTTTGGAAACTGTCAGGTATCTGGCTGGAAAGTGAAATGCAGGAGAAACAGGATGATCCAAGGCAGTAGTACTGAACTTGGGAATCTGGGTTTCAGGAGAGGCTGGTGTATTCTCTTTAAACATCTTCCCTCTTCCCAGGACATCCACTGCTAACCTTACTTTGCTTCCACCTCTCCTCTCTACTGTTTCCTTGAGCCCCAGATCCTCTTTGTACAGGTTAGAAAAAATGTCCCTCTTACCTAAGACAGAGGCACCTATATCTGCCTCCTCTCAGGGTCTTCCTGGCTGACCCACACTCCAGACAAGTCAGTGTTCTCTAAAAATCCTCCTATCTGGCAGTTCCCAGGCTCTTCGAGATAGAAATTCTATCACCCAACATCCCTCCCATCAATGCCTGGCAAGTAGGAATGGCTCCCAGGGGTTCCACAGGGCTTGCTCTGGGGCTTAGGAGAGGCTTGACCTGGGCCAGGGGTCTGAAGTCCACAACAAGTCAGGCCAGGCTCTGGACTGAGGACAAGCAGAGGCAAGGGTGGAGGGAAAAAAAAATACCACAGAGAAGAAAGCTACAGTTTCCTGTTTTCCCTGCTTTGGAAGAGGGAGAAGAGCAGAGTAGAGCTCAATTTCAAGAAAAGCAGACCGGGAGGAGGAGCACACTGGGAGCGGCAGCCCCAGGCCAGCTGCGTGCCTTCGAGGCTGACAGGCGTCCTCACCACTGCGCTTGGGCTGTAAGCTGTGGCTGAGCGTAGCAGGAATGTGTATGTGGGAACATCTAAATGAACCCAAAAGCCCACTCACCTGAGGCGTGAGCAGGACTGGTACCAACAAAGTAAAATTTTCTCAGGGAAAGAATTCAAGCTCTCAATCCCCAATTTCGAGCTCTCCAGAAGGGAGGAATGCAAACGGACATATTTTCCATTGAGAGAGAGAGAGAGAGAGAGAGAGAGAGAGAGAGAGAGAGAGAGAGAGAGAGAGAGAGAGAGAGAGAGAGAGAGAGAGAGAGACTCACGCGTACACTTCAGACGCTCATGCTAGCACTCACAATCCCTTGCGTTCAGGCTTCCTCCCTCCTCTTCCCCAGCCCCTGGAGTGGAAGACTCCATCCACCAGCAAGGTCTCCTATATTTCCCTGTCCCAGAGAGACAGGTAAGATTCATTACGGTGAAATTCCTCAACCCACGTAGTTACCTCTTCTCTAAGTTAAGTCCAGTCATGAAATTAAACTTGAAGTATTAGAACAATCAATGAAGACTTTTGCAATCCATGGCGCCTTGTGCTTCCTGGAACTGAAATAAATGCAGAAAATCGAAACTTAATTACTTGAAAGAAATCCAGAAATCCCTCTGCATAATTTATCCAGTCATTTTTAGTAGCTTTTGTGTTCGGTGCAGTGTATGTTAACTCTATACTTTTGGCTACCGTCTGGCTCCTCCACCCCACCCCTCAAACACCATTGGTTCCTTGAGGTTTGCTGCCCCAGCTCTTCATCCTGCAGGAGACACTTGTTTCTGCCTCTCCAGCCACATTTCCTTTCAGACAAGATTCTTGGGGGCTGAGAGTTGCCTGTAGTTTGAAGATTTCAAAAGCTCATCATTCCCTCCTTCTTGTCTTTTTTGTTCACTGGAGCTATTATGTGAATCTCTGTGAGTTGCTCATACTAGATCTGAAACCAGGGCTCTTAGAAAACACAAACCTGGACTGTTTCTCCGAGGGAAGTGCTATTGTGCTGGTGATAGAAATGTTGATTAAACAGTGCACTTTTTTCCCTTCTCTCTAGGGAAGTTCTTTTTTTCTTTTCCCTTGTGTACCATTATCTTTTTAATGATGAAGTGCTAAGTATTTGTTTTGATTAAACTACCAGGTACTTACTTGGACTGTAAACCTTGAACACTAATTTATTATTCTGGTATCTCTTCCTTTCAAATTGACCTATTTCTCGCTCTTGTTGTTTAAAATTATCTGAAAATCTTCCTATGCATAAAGCAGTAAAAGATCTTTCATCTAAAAGCATCCAGTAAAATAGATGCTCCTATATCCTGCTCAAGGATGCTGGTGAAGATGTCCTGTTACTCTGACACTTGGTACAACTGGGAATTTTGCAATGTGATGGTGACTGATGCTGTGGTCAGTAGATCTGGATCACCAAACAGTACCCACATCTATTAGCACTGTTAGACTTACTCCATGGAGGCAAGTGTTTTCATAGACACCTCATAGAAATCTAAAGTAATGTTATGAAAGAATGAAAAATACATTGGGGAACAGCTTGGAAACTAAAGTACATTTTGATTTAACTTACATTAGCAGAAATGTAATGTAAAAGTGAAAGGATCTAACAAAACCATTAATAATTAAAAAATAATTACAGATAGTCTATCCTTACTATTCATAACCACTCAACACTTTAGACAAAGAAAACGGAATACTCTTAATGGGAATGAAATGTGAACAGACTACTAAGGAGAAGTTAACCGAGGACTGTGAATTAGTCAAAGGAGATGAGTTTTTCTTGGTTCCCCTACTTGCATATTTTTATTTACTCAGGACTTGCTTGGACCTTCACCACACATCAATGTGTACACTGAATGTTAGAATTTATACAGCAGAAATCTCTTGAGCGATAACAACAGTGGCCTTCCTGAGGTCTGAGAATCCAAAGCACCGGATAATCTATGTATTAACCATCCCCACTGACAAATATTTATAGGTGCCTAAAATATGCAGGGCTCTGAAACATCCTGATATAGCATCCCACCCTACAAAGATTTCACAAGGCAGTGAAACTCCAAAGGCAGCAGTTTGTTCCTGTACTTGCTTATGACATCTGTGCTCCTCTTCAAAAAAGTAGTGCCCCAGTATATTTTATTTTCATTCATTTGTCTGTTTGCTTGTTTATTTATTTATTTTGTGGGAACCCGGGATTGAACTCAGGCCCTTGCACTTGCCAGGGAAGCGCTTATTCCACTGAGCCTTCTCCCGGCCCCTTCTATATTCTGTAAATATAATTTTCTGTTACCTGAATGGGATATATTTTATTTCAAGTGTATAATTTCCAACACTATAAGACTTTAAAGCAGTGTTCTCCATGTAATCATGCAACAAATCTAGAATCATGCATTAGGCTTTTTAAAAAGTGCTGAGAAGAAGGTACAGTGACTCTATTTTGATTTTTCACTGAATATTCACCTTTATTTTGTTTGAGAGGCACATGGCACTGCCCCTGGAGTGCTCTGTTGATGTTCCAGGCACTGGGAAGAAATCAAAGCAGCCTGGCGGAAAGCAAACCTCACTGCCTCTTTTCAGAGATAAAGGGAAATCTTACAAAAGGAGAGATTTGCAGACATACAACTGGAATTCAATGAAGTCATGGCTGAGGAGTCTGCTGGGATGCCACCAGGAAGTGAAGACCTAGGGCCCATGTCAAACCTTATGCATTTGAAGAATCAGAAGCCTCCTTCCTTCCTTCCCCATCCCCAGATGAATTGCAAAGAAAACAGCATGTCTTCTGTAGGAAACAGAAAATCCTAAGGAGAAATGCTAATAGGTTGACTGCAAAGATTATAAATACTTTTTAGCTATATAAATATGAATTGAGTGCATAAAACATGTTAAGTTCCTTGTAGGCATATTCTCTCTGTCTTTCTCCGTCTCTGTCTCTGTCTCTGTCTCTCTGTCTCTGTCTCTCTCTCTCTCTCTCTCTCTCTCACACACACACACACACACACAGAGCAAAATTACATTGTAATTACAATAACAACTCAACTTTAAACATTTTTTTTCCTTTTTAAAAAATTGTATATGTGGCCCGTGATTTATTTGTTCATCTCATGCATACAAAAATACAATCTCAGGCACACAAAAATATGTCAATTAAACATAGAATTACAATATTTGTATGCAAATATATGTTAATGTTTCCCTCTTCCTTTTTGTCCTTGATGTGTGTGTACAAATCCCTAAGGCATATATAGTTTAACTAAAGTGCGCTCTGATAGATACTGTACCTTTGCACTTTGGTTAGTTTCTCCTGAAAAGCATCTAGGACATTAATTTGCCCTACTCGTTGTATCATAATAAGCATGCGGCTTTTGAAGGTATTAAGAACTATCTTCCTCAAGAAAACACAAAACACTAATACTGTGTGATGTCATGTGCCTGAAGCATCCCTTCTTTGTCTTTGAAGGCCAAGTTGCACATTCTCACCGTTATACTCAGTTTACAGTGTATTTTATTATTTTTATTTCTTTCTAGCCACCACAGATCAGCCTAGACTATAAGATCAGGCATTTCTATAGTGTCTTGTGAGACATCTTGATTTTTTTTTCTTTTTGCTCCCTTGGCTTCTGTATCAAGCTATCCATTCTCTCCACATTTGCCCAAAGACTGCAGATTTTACTGCAGAGGGCAAAGAGATTAGATTACTTTCTCCTTAACATTTACCAGATATTTATGCTCTCTACCTGTAACAAACATACGGTGCTTCACACTCAACATCCCCCCAACCTCCTTCTGGTGTGACTTCCTGTAGTACAGAGTGTGTGACAAATTACATTTCCTAGACTTTTGGAGCTCAGATACTAGCTGTGACCAGGAGATACAAGTGTGAGCCATTTATTCTCAGTTAGTGGGACTCTAAGAGGAGTAGCACTTCTTCAGAGGCAACAGTTGTGGGCTGCATGTTCCTTAAGCCTGTGGTTTCTCTGGTCCCTTCCTTTCTTTTCTTCCTACTGATTGTGGTAGAGCTTGCAGCTTTCCTGGCAAGCTAGTTCTACACTGTGGTTCTGGGAGTCATTCCCAGAACTCCAGGCTAAGCTCTGCTCCTGCAGATTTCCCCAAGATGTGTAAGCCTCTTCATGCAGTCAGTCTCTCTGCTTTAACATGGCTTCTGCGCCTCACAGCTATCCCCTGTCTGCCTTCATACTACTTTCTCCATGGCTCGGTACCATTTCCAACACTTCTAATTGGCTCTGTCACATTCCTTACAGAATGCATGGCAAGCGTTTCCCATTTCTTTGGCCACACAACCTCACCTCCCGATTTACTGAGAAAGCAGTTTGCTGCCTCGTGTGCCCCAGGGGCTCTACTACCACATAGCCACCTCTTCTGTTCTTGCCCAACATATTCTCCTTCCTTTCTTCCAGAAATGTTAATCTCCACAAGCTTGAGCTTTCCATTTGTTCTATCACTTTTATTTATCCTCTTGTCAATTTCAGGACCATGCTCTATCAGTTTACTCATTTAATGCATCATCCCACTAAGCCCTTTCCAGTCTATCTCACAAGAAAATTTAGGATGCATGGGCGATATCTAAATAAAACAGAACATTTCTTTTAGTTTATTTCATCCAAGGGTTGTCTTGGTCATCATCAAAATTTGGAGATGATAGTTGTACTTATGCATTCATTTTCTTATCACTTTAATCATTTCTTCAGCCAAGATTACTTTAATTCCTAAATTTTTCATGGTGCCTCCTTAAGGTCCCAAAGATCTCTCAGTTTAATATTCTTTTTAAAATGATTTAATAATTATATTGAGAAACAAATACTAATGAGACAGTTTCAAAATAGATTAGTAGGACAATTTCAATAATCAATACATTGCATATTATTATCTTAGCAGTTATTCATTGTACAAGATGCAGACATGATATCCTGTCCACAACATTGTTAGTACAAATCTTTCTTTTCACTGAATTAAGAGAATTTAGCTGTATATCTATCCTATTTTGAATATATGGATTAAAAAATGGTCATTCATTTGTATCCCCTTTTTTGTTTCATTTTGTCAGAGAAGGGTATTCCACTGTCATTTAAATACTGTAGGTGTGTGAATTCAGCAAAATAATCCAATATAGTCCTGTAATCCATACTAGTAGTGAGTTATCCATAAGACTAGCAATGTCAGAAGTTGTTGACTGGAGCCTTTTACAGTTCAGCATATTAATATAGCTTTTTTTTTTTTTACCTCATTTTCAAGCTTTTCTGCTGGGTGGTTAAGACCAAGATAAAGCAAGACCTATATGACAAGAAATGTAACTATTGTATGTGATAAGGTCAGTGAAGTCCCCTCAGGATTTATCCTGAAACTCTGTACCACAGTTTGTAGATCCTTTGTCAGTGTCAGCCACGTGGACGAGTCACGGCCATTGCCTAATATTCTTAAAATGAAGACAGTGGTCTTCAAACTTGGAAATTTGTGTTCAATTTGTCAAGGTTGTTTTGTTTTTGTTTTGTGGATCAAGATCTTACAAGGTAGTCCAGTCTGGATTTGAACTTGCTATTTAACCCAGAGTGTCCTCAGGCTCGCGGCAATCTTCCTGCCTCAGCTTCTCTTATACTGAAATTACAGGCATGTGTCCCCACATATAGCCTCTCTTCCAGTTTCTGAACTGTAATTCTTATTTAGCTTCTCCAAGAGATACATTGCGTATTCTTCTGTTGGATTATTGGGTAGCTTAAATAACATACTGAATATCAAGAGTTGGCATTATTTCCCTACATGTAATAAACACTTGGGAAATGTTAGCTCATAGAATAGAAATATCAAAAACAATCTGCAGGTTATGATGGATAGTAACTCTCTCATTCTTGAAGTGGGTTGGCATAGATCTCAGCATAATCTGTAAAACCAGGAGATGCCAGCAAAATCATCCTTTAAAAGAGGCCTTATATTTTCTTGGTATACATCTCCTGCCTTCTCTGGACCACTAAACAGTGAAAGTGCCATAATGGCCTACCTGTAGAGGCTCCAATATCAAAGTGCTGACGGTATGACTTATTTGTTAATTCAAAACACATTCAGCAAAACAAAGATTTAATTGCTATTGTTTAAATATTTTATTTTGCTTAAGACCCAAATATTTATTACCAGTTTTCCCCCATCTGTTTAATATCATTTCTAACTTGCTCCCTTAAAAATATAAATTCCAAAAGAGAATTATATTTGATATCTACACCTGAGCATAGAGCAGACCAGATAGCTCAGCAGATTAAAGCACCTGCTTAGGCAGAGCACAGTGGCTGGGGTTCAATCCCAGGGTGTGCTGTGCTGGGCCCACCTCCAGGGCATGCTGAGAAAGCGATTGAGACTGGGCGTGGTGGCGCATGCCTGTAATCCCAGTGCTTTGGAGGCTGTAAACAGGAGGACCACTACAAGTCTGGTCTGTGTAGTGAGACCCTATACTAAACACATTTAACCTCTTCTGAAAGTCAATGTCACATTCCATCAATATATTTACATTATTTTCACAGGGATACATTTTGTTTTTGAAGCCCGGTAGCTACAGACCATATCATTGCTTAGTATTTCAATTATGCAATTTAAAATGTTAGGGGTGTATCCTGCATGCAAGGGAAGCACTCTATCATTGAGCTGCATTCCTACTCATCAACTGTGAAACTTATTACTTTCCATTGTCTGAAATTTTCCCTTTCTGAGCTTTTAGCTGAGGCTGTGAAATCCTTGAAGACAGTCCCATTGGGGCCTCAACAAGTTTAAATGGATCTTATCAATTCTAGATGGAGTGGATGACTTCACATCATGGCAAACGATGTGAATATTGTACTTTAAAATTTACTAATGCTTGTTCTCTTGAAAAATCTTTTTTGGTACTTGACCTAAATTAAAAGGTCAATGACAGACTAACACAAAATATTTGCATTGATAAAAGGCACAAAGTAAGAAAAGCAGATCATACAAAATCCCTAAAAATTAATATAAAAAGAAACCTTTAACAGAAAAGTAGACACATAGTTTATAGACTGGCAAAATTAGGGGTTAAGGAAAATTGAAAAGATCTAAGTGCTAACTACTATAACTAGACAAATGCTAATTAAAACAATGAGGTATCACTTTATACCTATTATATTACAAAATTGGAAAGTTAAATGATACCAGTGATTATTAGTAAGGATTGGGCTAAAAACTATGACATAACACAGGTGTATAATTATTTGTATGATCACTGCAACATGCAAAGTGGCAGACCTTAATAATATGATCGTGAGACTGTCCTGTGACACTGTGTTTCACTAAAATTAAAATCTCGCTGGAAAATAATTGGTAATCATCACCATGGTGATAGCCAGTGTCACGCAGCAGCAGATTAGACCTCACTGCTCCTGGTGACTACTCCATAAGGGCAGGTAAGGCAAAGTTAATGGGCTGGCATTTTTAATCTCTATTTTTCCATGTTGATTATTTTAGGGTTAGGTCTTTTTTTTAAAAAAAAAAAAAGTAATTTCACTATTGGGTTACACTGCAAAGAAATTAAAAGGTAGTGGCATGTTTGATGCCCTTGCCCATGTTGTGTATAATTGCAGAGAGATAGAGGCAGCAGGTAGAAGAAGTGGCTTTTAGGACACCATAGAAAGGTCTTTTTTGTTTGCTTCAGAACTGGGGATTGAACTCAGGCCCTTGTGCGTGCCAGGCAAGTGCTTATTCTACTGAGCTATTTCCCTGGCCTGATAGAAAGGTCTTACAATGTTGAGTCAAATTAATAAAAGCCCAAAGTATAATGCATCTATATTTACTTATAAAAATTGTGCATTGTTAAGAATATACATATATATATATATATATATATATATATATATATATATATCATCTGAAGTATCATATATACACTAAAGGTTATACCTCATTAGAATAATGTCTCAATCTATGCTGCTATAAGAAAACACTGGTTAGTTTATAAATAACAGAATTTATTTTTCATAGTTTCAGGGACTGGGAATATACGATCAAGGTGCCTCTGATGACACTTAGTCTATCTTCTTCAAGAATGGAACCTCGTGGCTAAGTTAATCATTTGAAGGACTAACCTGTTAATACTATTGCAGTGGTTACCAAGTTTCACCACATTATTTCTAAAAGTGTCATTTAAACTATAGCAAGTACTACTGGCTGCTTGTAAGGGAACTGAAAAATAAGACAAAATATAGCACAGGCCTGAAAAATGTTCCTTTCCTTTCATGAATAATATTTGTTCTCCTTAAATCAATAAAAAATTGCACAGCTCTAAAAGATAATATTAGCCAGGGAGATAGCTCAGTACAATAAGCGCTTGCCTGGCAAGCACAAGGGCCCAAGTTCAATCCCTGGTTCTGCAAATAAATAAATAAATAAATAAATAAATAAATAAATAAAACAAAATAAACGTTTTAGCCGGGCGTGGTGGCGCAGGCCTGTAATCCTAGCACTTGGGAGGCTGAGGCAGGAGGATTGTTGTGAGTTCAAGATCAGCCTGAGCTACAAAGTGAGCTTAAGGCCAGCCTGAATTGCATAGTGAGACCCTGTCTTAAAAAGACAAAAAAAAAAAAATAAAAAATAAATAAAAGATAATATTGTTTATAATAGTGATTACTTGGAACAACAAAAATAACCAAAAACACAGAAATAGATTTTTACCTGTTCTACAACTATACTATTAGATAGTACTGAGCCACTATAATCATGAGTTAAGAGAAAATTCAATGATCTGGGGAAATGCTTTAAGGTGACAGAATGCAAAAATATAGCACAAAACAAATGGTTCTTTTGGTCAAAACAAGTACATAGACAAACAAAAAAATGATAATCAGGTTTTCCTTTTGTGTACTGCATTTTAATTTTCCAGGTTGTTAACAATGAACTTTTATTCTTTTTAGTGCAAGCATTATATATCTGCTTAGATTTATTCAGAAATACAACTTTCCCATGTTGCACTTTTCCTACAAAATTCTTTTCATCTCTTACTTAAAGTGTTAACTGAATGAACAATCAGTGGAACCATCAGCTCACCTCATTCTCTATCATCAGCTGTATAAATATTTATGTATTATAAATAATATTTAATTGGTGGGTGAAGGCATTTTATCATTTAGGTTTTCTTTCACTTTTAAAATTGTGGTTTATTAGTGGGTAGATGTAGTACATAAAGTTTACACTCCTTGTGGGACTTTGGTACAAGCACATAACTCATCTTAACTTTCCCCATTCATCTCCTTTCCCTTCCTCCCTCTGCCATCTAAGTTTTCCAGTTCATCTATCACATGTGGAGAAGCTCACAGGCTTGAATAGGAGAGGCAGTACTGACTACTACACACTTAGTTGGGAGTTCCACAAATTGACACTTCAACTGTGGACTGAATCATTTCAACTGTAATCCATGTCACCCATCTTCCTATAGTATTAAACCAAGACCAGTAGCAATTACTTGCTATAGTTTGAACAATGGCATATATTTCAGAAATAATGTGCTAAAACCTAATAAGCAATGTAATAGTATTAAGAGGTGAGTTATTTAAGTGAGTAATGTGCTTCCTGAACTAAGAGACAAAACAATAAGAGGTATTTATCAGCTCACTAACTTCACCCTTTTCAACACACCTATACTTGCTTACAGAAAAGAATGCACATTTGAAGCCAGATGTGGTGGCACACACCTATGAGCCCAGAATTCTGGAAGGCTGAGGCAGGAACACCACAAGTTCAAGCATAGCCTGGGCAATTTATCAAGACCCTCTCTCAAAATAAAAAAAAAAAAAAAATTAACATGAGGGTTGGGATGCAGCTTAGTGAAAATCTACAAGTTCAAGTCACAGTATAGAGAAGAAGGGAGGAAAAAGGAGAGGAAGATGAAGAAGAAAAAGGAGGAGAAAAGGGATGAAAAAAGGGGCAGAGAAATGTTTGGTTAGTGAAAAGGGTAGGGCTGGGGGTATAGCTCAGCGGTTTAGGTGCCTTCCTAGCAAGTACAACATCCTGAGTTTGATCCCTGGTACCAAAAAAAAGATAATCATAAGTGAAAAGAGTAAAGAAACATTATTTAAAAAGATAAAATAGTTACTACATTCTCAGATATTCCTGGATGATATCTACTTGGAAAGATGTTGCCAACAGGTATTTTGAAATTTAAAAATATAATACCCAGTGGAAATTGAATTTATATTCCAATGATACAGTGATTTCAGTCTTTGACTACTCTATTCACTGCAAATGTATGACAAAGTTAGATAAAGCTTAAGAAAGAAAACCTGGATCACCTCAATAGAGGAAGAAAAGCCTTCTGATGAAGTGCAACACTTCCTCATGGTAAAAACCATACAGAGAATCAGAATAAATGTCCTATATCTCAACCCAATAAAAGCTATCTGTGAGAAACAATCCAACATCATACTAAACAGACAAAAACTGAAGGCCTTCACTGTCTCCACTCTTACTTAATATAATTCTGGAAACATTAGCCAGAGCAATGAGACAAGAGAGAGAAATAAAAGGAATAAGGATTGGAAAAGAAGTGAGGTTATCGTTATTTGCAGATGATGTGATACTCTACATAGAGGACCCCAAATTTTCCACCAAGAATTACGTAGATTTAAACATCACATTCAGCATGTAGCAGGATACAAAGTCAATACCCAGAAAAGCAGTAGCATTTTTATACACAAAAAATGGACACAGTGAGAAAGAAATTGGGGAAACCATGTCTGTCACAATAACATCCAAAAAATGAAATACTTAGGAATCAATCCTACAAAGAACGTAAAGGAATTATACAGTGAAAATTATGGTACTCTGAAGAAAAAAAAAGAATAAAGAGGATTTGAGGAAATGGAAAAATATCACATGCTCCTAGATAGGATGAACCATCATTCAGAAAATGGACATACTCCCATAATGGTTCTACAGATTCAATGCAGTCCCTACTGAAATACTACTAGTATACCACACAGAGTAGAGAAAACTTTTAAAATTCATTTGGAACCAAAAAAAGACCCAAAATATTAAAAACAATCCTGGGAAACAAAGGAAAGTCAGGGGTATCACAATCCTTGACCTGAAATTATATTGTAAAGCTACTGTGATAAATTAGCATCGTACTGGCATAGAGATAGATTTTTAAGATCAATGGAAAAGATTAGAAAATGCAGACAACTGCAAACATACTCAGTGTTCTTATCTTTGATAAACAGTACAAACATGCTCACTGGAAGAAACAAAGCTACAGTCAAAATCGATCGAAGATTTAAACATTAAAATAGAAAAACTAAATCGTATGGAGGAAAATGTAGGTAGAAATCTTAAAAATAGAAGGTAGAGAATTCATGATCAAAAATCAAACTGTGTAGGAAATACTTTGAAGAATCAACAACTAGGGTCTCTTTTTGAAAAGTTCTGCATTTCAAAGCAAATCTCCAACAGAGTTAAAAGAAAACCTACAAACTGGAAAAAAAAAAAAAATGAAAGGCAACTATCCCTCCAACAAAGGCCTTCTATCTGGAACATATAAAGAAAAAAATTAGCCCCCCCCCCAAATTCAAAGACCTAATCCAAAAATGGGCATCTGAAATGAATATATACTTCTCAGAGGAAGAAATACAAATGGCAAGTAAATATATGAAAAAAATCTCAACATCATTGGTCATTTAAGAAATGCAAATTAAAACAACACTGAGATTCCATCTCACCCCCAAAAGAATGGCTAATATCAAGAAGTTAGCCATGCTGGAGGGCTACTTTTGGTGGGAATGCAAACTGGCACAACCACTATGAAAATCAGGGTGGCGACTCCTTAAAAAGCTAGAATTGGAGATCCCTTTCAAGCCAGCTGTTCTCCTGGGTATTTTTCTAGAAGTACTGAAAACCTCATAACACAGCAATATATGTGCACCCATGTTTATAGCAGCACAATAGCTAAATCCTAGAAACAACCCGGATGCCCACTAACTGCGGACTGGATGAAGAAGATGTGGTATTTTTACACAGTGAAGTATTATTCAGCTATAAGACAGAATAAATTAAAGTCTTTTGTCAGTAAATGAATTCAGCTAGAGAATGCACTCTTAAGTGAAATAAATCAGACCCACGTGTGCAAAGATCACACTGCCTCCTTGCTGTGAGAACCGGAAAGAGAAAAGTGGAATCTGAAGAGTACAGTAGATACTGGGAAAAAGGAATGAAATTATTCGAAAGGTAAGTCACTGAGTTGAGGAGAAGGACAGGAGAGGGAGCAGGGAAAAGAGATCTATCTCGGTATGTAAGCAGGATGGTCTGGATAACTGTACTGTGCATTTCTGGTGTTCTATGGAAGGAAGCAGGTAAGGCTTAACTTGTTTTGTCTCCTTTTTTCAATTGTTTGCATTTTTTGTCTTCTTAATTTCTTATATGTTTCTTTATTTCTTCTTCCAATTTTACGTGTATATATCTGGTAATCTGTATAACTGGTTGGAAGTAACATTATGTATTATAACATATACTGTGAAATTCATATTACTTTGTTAAGTGAAATTCTTTATCACCTGTAATTTTTTGTTTGAATTCTAATTTGTACTCATTTATTCATTTTTGTACATTTTTTAAAAAAATAAAAAGAAAAGAAAAAGTCTGGTCTACAAAGATAGCACAGGGGTTTAAGGGCCTGCCTGGCAAACAAGGACATGGGTGTGATCCCTGGTACCCAATGCTGTGCCAACCCCACCCTGAATGTGCTGAGCTGGCCACCAAGTCCAGACATGGTGGTTCGTGCCTGTAATCCCAGCAATGGTGAAAATGAAAACACGAGGATCATTATGAGTCTGAGCTGCGTAGTGAAACCCTGTACCAAATATATAAAAAGAAACAAAAAAGGAAAGAAGAAAAGGAAAAGAGAGGGGAGGGAAGAAGAGGGGAGTGGAAGAACCCTGTGTGATAAAAAAGGATCAGCAATTTCATCCCGAATATGCCAACCTCAAGGAGATAACAGACATTTTTAGGCAAAACATTCAGGATTTTAGGCCCATGAATATCCAGGGAAGTACTCTCTGGTTCATTGGTTTGAGTTTATAATTTAATCACACACATCTCTATCACATTTCATCTCAAGATGAGGTTCGAGGGTAAATTGCTGCGATTACATGGACTTATACTCTTCCATCAATTTATGAATTAGTTGCAATCTAGGACAGGAGAAATGTGATCCTCTCTACCATTTCTTAATATCCTTTACTAAATAATTGACTACAAGTTACTAATTTAAGTCCAAATACTCCTTAAGTTGAAACTCAGCATGGAGGAACCTAAAAGATAAGAAAATTCTTATTATCCTGTCTTTCTCTACTTAGAAACTATACTTTAAAATTTGCAGGGTTGGGCTGACTGCTCACAGCTTTACTCTCTCAAGTCGCGCACAACGTGACTGGGGAGGTAACTCCACAGTCTAAGCACCTGCCTGGCAAGTGCAAGGACCTAGGCTCGATCCCCAGTACCACATGCTGTGCTATCCTTGAAACCAGGCAAGACAGCACTGTAATCTCACCGTTAGGGAGGCTGAGACAGGAGGACTACAAGTCTGAACTGTGTAGTAAGACTCTGTAACCAAAAAACAAATTGCAGGGGTTCATAATTTTATTATAAAATCAATTTATACCTGAATCTACACAAATCATTTTCTCAGATTTATTTTGCAAAAAAAAAAAACGACTATTCAATGCTAAACCAAATATATTGGATCTAGTTAAGTCTCAAGTTAGATTCAAAGTGACAGCTTAGCTCAGGCAGTAGAACAGGAAACTCTTAAAGTTAGATTCATTCACAGTTAAAGTTTCATTTCATTACATGAAATTGTCATGCAAGTGAAATTAATTTCTTAGTTTATCTAAATTATTTACTTAAGAAGTATTTATTGAATGTCTACAATCTAGTAGACACTCTACTACTTATCCAGACTAGTAGACAGATAAGAATATAATTGTAATATTGCAGAGATAGACTATGGTATTGAGGACTGGAGAGAAAACCTCCTAACGAAGCAACGAATCTTTTAAAACACTGGAGAACTGTGGAAACAATGAACTCGGGATGAACTAAAAATTTAAGTAGCAAAGAGGTCTTCCTAAATGAAGTAAAGGTTCTTTTTCTCCCCCTAAGGGGACACATTCTGCTTCAGAGCCCCATGTGCAAAAGATACCTGATATAGGCAAAGAGGTTCTACTGGGAAAAAGAAATTCATGGCCAGCTGTGGCAGTATACATGACAGTCTGAAACATCCAGGAGCACCACATCTACAGTGGGCTTTTGACACAATATATTTTATAGGTGCTGGGAAAGGAGGAAGCCAAGAAGGTAGAGCAGATGGGGCAGAAAGGCAAAATGAAATCATTTTCTCTTGTAAATACTTAGTGTCAAAGTTCTACTAGATTTTTTGGGCTCATGTTGGTACAAAGCCAAAAAAATTTTTTTATTTCTTTTTTTTTTTACATTTTTAAGATAACAAAATATAGCAAAAAAATTGGAAATTATACAGAATTTCACTAAACAAAATGATAAGAATTCAACAATGGTTATATTGCATATTGTTATCTTCAAATAGTTGTTCAGGTTAACAGTTATAAGTATGCAAACTTGGTTAAAAAAATTTTAAAGAGGGCCGGGGAGATGGCTCAATGGAACAAGTGCTTCCCTGGCAAGCACAAGGGCCCGAGTTCAATCCCCAGTTCCACAAAAAAAAAAAAAAAAAAAAAAATTTAAAGAAGTGAAAAAAATATTCTCTGAAAAGTGGAACTCTGAGGACTGAAGAAAGAGAAGCCTGCTAGGATCTACATGAAAACCCTAGCTTCAAGGCCACCTCCAAACATTTTATGCAGTTTGCTCTACATAACAATTTTTAATAATTTTATTGAGAAACAAATAGCAATGAGATAGTTTCAAAACCGATTAGTAGGACAGTTTCAATAATTAATACATTCTTTCCAGCCGTGGAGTAGGAGAAGAAATTTAAGACCAAGAAAAAGTGATGGAAAAATTAGTAATGGATCCTGCTAACTGTATGACATGTGATACAGCTGTAGAAATGGAAAATCAAAGTGATAACTCTTCGTCTGGTAGCAGCTTATTTAAGACACAATGTATACCTTCCTTACCTAAACGGACTCCAAGAAAACCCGGGAGGAAATTTGTTCATATACCTGAGAGTATTCAAACCGATTCATCAAGTGACTCATCCATAGAACTAAGACCATTGACTTTGAAGGCTATTTTTGAAAAATTCAAGAAAAAGAAGAAACGTAAGAAGAGGAAATACAAGCCAAAATTAACACCAAGAGGAAGACCAAAAGGAAAGAGAAACACGAGAAGATCAAAAATAGATAAAAAACAAATCAGAGAAAAAGGGCCTATGTTTCCAATTTTACAATCTGAGGATGGAAGGAAACCATTACCTTGGAGGAAAATTTTAAGTTTTGAG
>PVKA01016345.1:0-48108 GCA_004027165.1 Ctenomys sociabilis | reverse complement strand
TGTCTTGTATTAGCTATTCTAGTAAAAATAAAATGGTATCGCATTGTGGTTTTGATTCACATTGCTTGTTGATTCATTTATTGAGCATCCTTTCATGTGCTTATTTGTATATTATCTTTGGTGAAATGTCTATTCATATCTTTTACCATTTTTATTTTGGATTTTTCCTTGTATTGCTCAGTTGTTTGAGTTCTTTATATATTCTGGATACATGTCACTTGTCACACCTGTGATGTATATTTCACCCCAATCTGTTGGCTTGTTTCACTTTCTTGATCATGTCCTCTGAAGTATAAAATATTTTAACATTGATATCAAGGTTTTTTGGCTTACGCTTTTGATTTAATGCACAAGAAATCATTGCTTAATTCACAGTTATGAGTATCCATGCCTAAGTTTTCTTCTAAGCTTTCTATAGTTTTAGCTTACATTTAAATTTTAGGGCCAGTGAGACAGTTCAGTGGAATAAGTGCTTGCCTGGCAAGCACAATGTCCTGAGTTTGATCCCTGGTACCACGAGAAAGAAAGAAAGACAGAAAGACTGGAAGGAAAGAAGGAAGGAAGGAAGGAAGGAAGGAAGGAAGGAAGGAAGAAAGAAAGAAAGAAAGAAAGAAAGAAAGAAAGAAAGAAAGAATAAAAAAGAAAGAAAAGCAAAAAGAGTTGATGCTTACTACTGTTTTAGGGCCAGCCATATAGGTCGGTGGATAAAGTGCATGGAAGCAGGTATAGGGGTCAGGGGTTCCATCCCCTGGGCCTGCCATGCCAGCTACATCCCTCCCACCCCCGGCACACTGAGACAGCACCTGCGTGGTGGCGTGCGCCTGTAATCCCAGCTCTTGAGAGGCTATAAACAGGAGAATCACTATGAGGGATCTAGTAGTGAGAACTTGAACACCCCATAGACTCTTCCCTAAAATATAAAAATAAATATATAAATAAATAAAAATAAATTTTTAATCTATGTTTGAGTTAGTTTTTGTAAATTGTGTGAGGTTAGGGTCCAACTTCATTCTTTTCATATAGATAGTGTTTCCCCAAAACTTTTTTTTAAAATATTCTTTCCCAGTGAATTATCTTGGACTGTGGGCTGGTCTCAACTTATTGAGCCAGGGTCAGATGTTTCACTTAAAGAAGGTTGATCTATTGGCTTGCTAATGTTAATATGACTTAAGGTCCAAATACTCTGTGAAAATAAGGAAAAATTATTTCCCTACATTATTTCCTCTTGAAAATTTGAAAAATAAAAAATTTAGATAGAGTCATACTAAAAGAATTGCATCCTTAGTAACCAGAAAAAAAAAACTAAAAGATTACAAAAGGGGAAAAAGGGACAAAAAATTATGCCATGCAGGAATCATGAATGAACTGAATGATTGACATGAGAAGCTATACATAGAGAAAATAAGGACGGGGTAGGGGATTGGCACTCTAATCTCACAACTGACAAGGAAGTGGGACTTGAGTTGGGAGACACAAAATTTGAGTTGAACTCTGTCAAAGGTAGAGTGGAGAGATGGTACAGGAACTGTGTCTAGCAGTCTTCTATAACAGTCACTTTTCTTGGATTGCTTGCTGCCCTTCTGAGTATGAGCCAAAGCCAGCCATCTGTCTATTTAACCAAACACACCACTCATCTATCTTCCATCATAATCTCTGGGCTCTACATATCAAGATGAAATGAAATGAAATGAGAGCTTGTATTAGTGGTTCAAAATTCTAGAAAGACAAATTTCCCTGACAAAATCCCAGATTGTCCCTGTAGGTTTTATGGGTGCTATCCCCACTTTGCAGTTATAGAAAACACCAATCATTCTGCTGCATCAAGGGTGCCTAGCAACCTAAGTCATAACTTGGTTTAAGAGTAAATGTTGCAGTTCATGATGTGCCAAACCTCACACAAAAGAAGCCTGTCCAACTGACCTCCTTTTCAAATTTCCTATTCATCCACCACAGTACAAAATATTTTTGTTTTTGAAGGAATTTTTATTGGTAGGAAATATTTTGGATTAGACATAAGACATGTACTTTATTGACTTGATAACATAAATCACATTGGAAATTAATATACTTGGATGCCAAGACTGCATGACTGATTGTGTAGATACTACATCAAATATTCTCAGCCACACATTCTTTCCTTTACACTCATTCTGATCACTCTTTTTTCTTTGATTCCAGGGACTGTTCAGTTGTTTTGAAGTCTCACTTGCTGGTGGATTACGTTTGAGAAGATAAGCCTCTAGCAATGCAGCTCGGCAAGAAGGTGGTAATATTTATACGGCAGCGATAAGGGTGGAACTCAGGTTTTAGGCAGAGTTCCCAGGTAAGCTACAACAGCAACATGCTTGAGGATTTAGAACTTCATTCAGATTTTTCTGAATATTGACTTTGCTGATTTAACACTGTACAAAACCTATACTTTCTGTGAAAATAATTTTAAAACTCAGGGCAGATCCTCTACTAAAATAACTGTTCAGGACATTGTTTATTTGTTAAGCACAAGTATGCTATGTGCAGACACTGTGCTGCTTAGTGAAGGGACAAGATGAAAGATATTCACTTCCGTGCCCCAGGACTTTGGAACCTGTAGTAGCATCAGGGGCAGGTATAGCCAGTTCTCAGATCTGGGGAAGAAAAATCCCAGACTCTACCTTCTAGGGTGTGACTCTGCACAGACAAAGTGAGATGGCACTTGCACTTGTCACCAGTCCAGGCGATAATAAGATTTAACAGGTGCTATTAATTTTGTGGTTTCAATTAATTATTCTAAACTTTCTGGCCTAGTATTACTTGAATATCTCTTCTTATGGCTAAGATGTTGACTCAGTTTTTGTTTTATTTAGATATAATTGGTTGTCAGTTTGTATTAACTCAACTCTCAAGCTCATCTCTTTAATTTAGGTCATCACAAGCGTACAATTAAAAGGCGTCGCAACTCAACTTTAGCTAAGACAAAAACGACTGTTTATACTTCAAAACACCATCTCATTTCTATAGGAAGTTTGCACGCAGTCCCAGACCCCTTACTCTCGAGAAGATCTAACTATGGAAAGCTTACACTGCAAGAAGAGTTCATGTCGTTTACTTTCTTAAAGCTTAACTGTCACTTATGGACAATAGCATATATTCTCAGTGATGGGTCACATTAAATTAATTCTAAAAATGCCCTGTTTGCTGCCCAAACATTTCTGCTTCCCCTGTTGCCTGTCACTGGCACCTTAAGCACATCATTTACGCTGCTTCGCTTTCTGTTCCCTGGCAATCAGCACTCTCTCTACCTTGTGGTTAAAACTCTGTCAAATAATCAAGAACTTCATTGTTATCACATTTACAAATAATGATCTCCTTCATTGTGTACGACCCTTCAGTAGCATTGCATTCAGTTAACCACTTCTTCTGCAAAGTACTGATCACATATCAGACCTCCCAGACAAAGCATGATACTCAGCAGAGTGCTGGCCAACACTTAACAGCCAGCTCTCTGGGAGAGGAGTGTGAGATGTAGTGCTGGCCCACTGGGGTTCTGCGCATGCTCCTACTATCACAGTTTTAAGCTGCCAGTGTAACATCACCAACGAAGCAGATTTACACCCCAGCGTTCCAGCACACCTCTTGGGCTGTGAGGAGCATCAAGAAGGCAATTACCGAAACTTTGCTCTTAATTTCTCTAAGATGTGATTATACTTTCAAAAATAGGAAAATTTAAACGTCAGTCATAATGATTTTGGTTATGTACTTACTAATTAGAATATAAATTTTACCTTAGAATTATATAAGAAAGTTGTGAGTCTTTCAAAAGAAAATTTCTCTGAGAAGCTATGAAACTTACATCTTAAAAAGCTTATATACATACATATTATATATATATATATGTTACTGTATATCTTCTGCTGGGCATGTTTTCTTTATTCTTGAGTCATTATTGGTAATAGGACAAATATATATATAAATCTTAATTAAAGCACAAGTAGAAATTTTGCTAAAATGTCACAAAAATTTAAAGAACAATAATTATACATTGTGTGTGTTTATTATACAACCTAAATTTCATTTGTCCACCTGTCCACCAGGAAAACTTCCACAGTGGTAATAATAAACTCAATTGTCTGGCATTTTGACAATTTTGAGTACCATACAAAACAAGCTTTGCTTGCGCTATTTTAATATTTTCTTAATGAAGGCAAAAGTTAATGCGAAGTTTTATTAGTTTGTTGGTGTCATGTACAAATTTTAAATACTTAGACGTCAAATTTGAATGTCCACTTATGGTTTGATCTTAAGCCCTTATAAATACTGTGCAGATAGCTGCATAAAATCTGGTCATCACAATAAACTAATAAGGCAAAAGTCCTTGTTCCTATTTATTTCAGCCTAGGTCCACCTGATTCCACATATTGTACTAAGTGTGAGAATTTACTGCCTTTTTGGATATATGATTAATGTTAATGGTCTTAGGATAATGCAAGGACATTTGCATGAAATGACAGCAGAAAATCAAGCATGGATCAATGTTTGGGAGACCAGAAAGCAACATGTGAACACCAAACCAATGGTCAGGAAGCCACTGCCTCTCTAGAGTCCTTCACAGTCATGCACCTCTTAGAAATGTTGCAGGCACAAAAGCCCCAGAATATTATTGTATGCTTCTTATAGTAGATGGAAAAACTCTCTTTATAGTGTCACCTTCACTCTTCAATGCAAATACAGAGAAATTTGAAAATGCAACAATACACGTGGCAAAACTTGTATAAATTCCAAATTGATGGCTTCTCATTGCTCCTCTAGAGACAGACTGCAAACACGCAATAGAAGGGAAGGCCCTTATGAATACTAGGGCGGGGCGTTAGCTGACAGCGCCTGGCATCCACGGAGCCTGGTGTTGAGGAAGTGCCCTAAGGATGTCTCGACTTTCTACGCCCTGATATCCAGGCAGCCCCAAGGGGAGTGATTTATCAGCTTGCACATGTCATAAGAATAAACCAAATGTGACATGTATCTCCCTCCTGCAAGCAAACCTGGAAGCAAGTGTGTCCTGGGATAAGGGCAGCCTGGATCTTCCTCATGGGCCCGATCCCTCTCTGTGCAGATTTTGGCTCCCTCAGAGATCTTCACCACTCGGTATACCATGGTGCTCAGCACTTGTTGATCTCTTTAAATTCATTGAGGCACATGTGTTCTGGCACTAACCAATTCTCTCAGCGTTGTCAGGGAGTAAATATGGAGAGAAAGTTTTGTGACAAGTTACATTATTAAAAGTATACACTTACCTATAAACATAATCTTGAGTGAAAACTAATAATCATAAACTGATTAGAAACTTCTTGTATAGAAAACTTTGATGCAAATTCACTTCATGATTTATTCAGACCATGAAACAATTTATGATAGTTTTGGGACTATGATCTTTAAATCCACTTCTATTTGTTTTACAAAATACGCTCCATTGTGTTTGCTTCTGTCATTATTGCTTTCTTAGATAATCTTAGCCATGATTTATTTTACAAGACTGGTTAAATGGTGGTATGTCAAAAAATGAATGGTATACAGACAAAACCATGTTTTCTCCACAAGTGTGATTCTTGAAATGAACCTTAGAAATCCAAATCCAGGACATACAAATAGACTACTTTCAGATTTTAAGTTGTATGAAACATTTAAATTTCACAGAAATCAATATAGATTTTGCTAAAATGAGTAAAACAGTATTCAAAAATTACCCTCTGAAGTGTAGGCAGCTGGAGGCAGACTCTGCCTGTGTATCCGGGTCCTTGGAAGCCAGGCGGTGTCAGGCTAGCTGAACAACTCAGAAAGGCATGTCATTAAGAACAAGTTGAACAAGTCAGTCCACTCCCCGGGAAGGCAGCGCATGCTATCAACAAGGACTGATTAAACTTTAACTCCACATTCTGAGACTGCTGCAGACTTTTGTGACAGAGCACATGGAAGGCATGTGCAATAGCAGCAAATGTATTTTGTTACTATGAAACATTTGGCAAATAATGTGGGTGCCTACTGTAATAACATGAGACATGCTTGACATGTTCATTGATTGTCTATCTTGGAAAGTTTTTAGTACAATCATATGAAGTAAAGTATAGGCACAGAGATATGATTTATTTTTAATACATGTTGCCACTTGTTATAGACAATGAAAAATGAATGGTTTTAATATAATTAAAGATAGAAACTCCTGGAAACGGTACATTGTTACAAAATTATTCTCATAATTACAGATAATTCATATATGATATGTATTTACTAGTCTATAAATAAACATCTAATATATTTTTTATTATAATTAAGTTTATTGGTACAATCTACTTTTCTGTTATTTTATTATAATTTTATTTTATTTTGGAGAGTAAAAAAAAACAAAAACAAAAATCAGAAACAGGGTAGCATACAACAATACATATGTTACAGATTTTCAAAAAAAGAATAGCCATTTAACAATGGTTGATATGTTCTCTATTTTTATCATCAAATCTGTTGCTCAGATTAACAGATATAGTTATGTAAGATGGGACATATGATTGAACATTACTGCTTGCTTTCAAGACACCTTAAATTTTTTTGTCTCTTTTATCTTTCCTTTTTAAAAAAATTATTTTAAAGAGAGTACAGTAATAATTGATATGATGTTAGAAAGGGTACACATTTAAAAGACCAAGATGACAGATTTGGATTTGTACTACACATTGCTGTC
The DNA here is from genome assembly GCA_004027165.1 of Ctenomys sociabilis. Lineage (NCBI taxonomy): Eukaryota > Metazoa > Chordata > Mammalia > Rodentia > Ctenomyidae > Ctenomys > Ctenomys sociabilis. The sequence goes on along the minus strand of PVKA01016345.1, from coordinate 41,402 downwards.
CTCGATGTACTTGCATAGATCACAGCTGTCGGCATATGGAGTTAATCAGGGTGAGAATTCTACACATTAACCACTATTTTCAAAATGCTGATGGAGATTCTTAGTACAATCTCCTCAGCCATCATGTACATATGTACTTGTATGTTTTCCCCTTGCCTTTTGTCTTTTCTCTCCTCTTCATTGTTTAATCCTTAAATTCTGTTTCCATTTCACTCATCTGTTACACACTGGTACAAATTAGGTATGCAGGTCGATCACATTCATTGTAGGGAATCTGCACCTGCACACTAGAGAGCTTAGCTCCTCTTCTTTCCCATTCCTGACCCCTCTCATCAATCCCTCTTCTTATTTACAAAGCTTTTCTTTTCCATTTTATCCTTTTCTTTCTATTTTTTTTCTTTTTCCTTCAACCCTCCCCAAATTCCTCTTTCCTTTTGAACAAGCACTCATATTTCTCAATATGTATGAAACTTTTTGGTTCTTCTTTACACTTTAAGTTTCTCACACCAGAGAGACAATAATATTTACACTTATATGTCTGATTTGTGTTGTACAGGAGTATGGTCTCAAGTGGTACCCACTTAGCTAGAAATGTCTTCAGTGCACCCTTCTTTATGGCTGAATAGTAGTACTCTGTTGTATTTAAAAACTGCAAAACTTTTATCCATTCATCATCTGATGGACATTTGGGTCGTTTGCAAGATTTTTATATTATTAACTGTGTTGTTGTGAGTGTACATATATTACTGGGATATGATGCTTTCAATTCTTTGGGAAGATACTCAAAAGAGAAATAACTGAACTAAATGGAACTGCTAGATGCCAAGTCTTTTGGCGGCATCTCCACACTGATTTCCACAGTGGGCACTCAAGTATGCACTGTCACCAGCAGGGCAGAAGGGCTCCTGTGTGCCCACAGCCCACTAGAACTTGTTATTTGTGGAATTGTTGAAAACAGCCATACTTACTGGCGTGAGATAGCATCTCAGTGTGTTTTAATTTGCCTCTCTCCAATGCTCAGTGGTGTTGAACATTTCTAATGTATTTATTTTGATTTGTGCTTCTTCAGCAAAGGCCTAGTCATTTCAGTTACCCATTTTTGGATTGGGTTTTTAAATTTCCAGCACCTGATTTTTTAATCCTTTGTATGCTCTAGACATTAGACCTTTGTCTGAAGAGAACTGGCTAAGATTTTTTACCACTCTGTGTGTTGTATCTTCACTCTTTCCGTGATTTGTTTGGCTGTACAAAATCTTTCTAATAAGATGGATGGAATACCAATTATTGATTCTTCAAAGCATTTTCCATGCATTCAGTGTTTTGTTCATAAAGCCTTTGGCTACCTGTGTGTCTTCAAGAATTTTTACCTAGTCTCTCTTCTCATAGATCTAGCATTTCTATTTTAATATTTAGATCCTTGATCCACTTTGATTTTACTTCAGTGCATGTTGAGAGACATGGTTCTGGTTTTAGTCTTCAGTGTATGGAAAGCCAAATTTTCCAGCCACACTTATGAAAGAGGCTGGGCTTCTTCCAGGGAAGGAGTTTGACCCCTTTGTCAAACATATGCTGGTTGAGTGTGATTGGGGTTGGTTCTGCATCTTCTGATTTGTTCCACTGATCCTCAGATCTTCCTGTACTGTACTGTTTCTTATCAATGACATACCAGTTTTGCCCATACCATACTGTTTCTAATTACAGTATCTCTGTAATGTATTTTCAACTCAAGAATTTTGATGCTTCCTGTGTGCCTTTGATGATCAGAATTGTTTTTACTACTCTAGCTCTTTTCTGGTTCCAAATAAATTTTAATGATACCTTCTCCAGTTATGTGAGCTACACTAATGGTACTTTGGTTGGGATTGTATTAACTCTCTATCATAATTTTGAGCATATGGCCAATTTAATGTGTTGATTCTTTCTACCTATGAGCAAGGGATTTCTTTCCATTTTTTGACATCATCTTCAATATCCTTTTTCCAAGCATTACAGTTTTCAATGCAGAGATCTCTTGCTTCTTACTTGCTTCGTTAATATATAATATCTTGTGTAAAAATGTAATCAAATATGTCATTTATTAAAATAATTTATGAATAAATGTGTTTTGTTAAAATTCAAGGCACAAAAAAATACTGAGTGGAAATTACTGCATGACCCTGATTTCTGAAATGCTAAATTAATTGAATATTTTTAAGAAATTTAAATTTTGATTAGCAATTTGGTAGTAAGCAGACACAGTTTAAATGGCAAAATTACACAAGGTCAGTGCATTTGAGCACAAATACTATATAGAATAGATGAAAAGATAAGCACAACTATATGCTGATACTACAGCCTTTCAGGATGTTCCAATAAAACTGCAGCATTTTGTTTGTTATTTTATGACAATGATTTTTACTATGTAGAAAAAACACAAATTATACAGTTACAGCTCACTAGGTAAAATTTTGATTTTTAATTCAACCAGAAGCCAATAGGGCACATCCCAAAAGGGGAAATGTATTCCAAACAATACTTGAGAAAGCAACATGTATAGAAGAAACTGAAAAAATATGGTCAGTAGGCAGCTGAAAAATGATGGCAGAAATCCAAACTCCGGAAGTCTACAGCCTAGATGGGATAAGTTATGGGGATAAGTGGGTGATTATGGAAAATATGGATGCAAAGACAAATTTGAAAAGTTTTGGGCTCTATTTTCTCTGTACAGAAATGACAATAATGAAATTTTCTAAGGCATAACTCTTCAAAAACAAACATAAACATAAATAAAATGTGGCATGAATCAAACTTTGGAAAGTAAAATGCAAGTTAATGTGTTTAAGTCTCCAGTTATCAGCTGGTCTCCCAAACCCTGTCTCCTCACCCATCCATCCAGGGACCTTCTTCTCAGCTAGCCAAGTGGAGGACTGAAGCTTGCCTTCCAGAAAGGCTAAACTGGAAAATTTGAAACTGAAGCTCCTCTTCAGACTCATCTGGCAATGGAGTTAGTTTGCTTAAACCTTGAGATTCTGAAAAAAAAAAAAAACTTAAAGAAAAGGAAACCCTCCCTCCTAGTGCCAGCCAACTCTAGGAAAACACTGCAGGGATTATACCACATTCTCCTTCAGGTAGAACAGAGACTCCTTTTCAGGAAAAATCAGCCAAACTAAGAGAAAACATACAGTTACCAAATGCTGAGAATTTCACCAGACAAAATCGTGAAGCTGCTTCACTTACAGTGGGACCCACCATAGAACAGGCCCACAAATATACACACACATATTCTTAATACACACACAGATCTTAACCAGTTTCTAAGGTAAAAGACCAATGACAAGACAATCAAAGAAAAAATAGAACACAAACCATGTATCAGAAGAAAAATTTTCAAAGTTCTGATAAAGCAACGATGTAAAAATTATATAATATTCAGCTCAAAAGAGAGAATCATTTTTTGAAATTTCAACATTGTATTGACCCATACTGAATATTAGGAGAGAAATCATTCAGAGAAATCAATCTTGCTGCTACCTTGAAAGTATACTGTTAAAGTGATAAATACATATTTATTACATTTGGGTTTAGTAGATAAATAAATGTCACTTTACACTGTGATTCTCAATCTTTCTGGTACCAGGTACAGTATTATATTTCATGAAAGGCAATTCTCCATGGATGGCTGGGTGTTCTTTAAAATTATTTCTCAGATCATGTGTTTCTACACATAATAATTAACTTTCCCAATGCTAGCATCACTACCTCAGCTCGACCTCAGGTCAACATTAGATTCTCATGAGAAGCAAGAAACTTAGGTCTTTCTCGTGTCTACTCTGTTCATACAGTGTTTGCTCTCCCACAGGAAGCAGCTACAGATATAGGTGAACTTTCCCCTCCTGCAGCTGACCTCCTAACAGTTCCAAATAGATCAGTGTTGCTCTGTGGCTCTGACCCTCTTCTAGTTGACACTCCTTTGCCTCACAATATTCCAGTAGATGACAGCCAATAGATTTTTATTTATAAAAATCTTCAATGACTTTCAAGGAAATTAAGGATATTAGGGATATTTTAATATTTTTCAAACTTAGTCAAGCTATCCTTTGTTCTAGGAAATCATTTTTAATCTCTTCATGGCATGTTTTTGCATTTCAAATCTTTTATTTTTCATTAGGGAAGATGGTATGTGAGTAAGTTACCTGATTGCCTAAACGTATATCAACTTTCTGGTAGCACTACCCCAGTGGACTCACTGATCCTTTTGCACAAGTGTACTCAGTCTCCTCCTCAACAGGGTGCGGTCTACACTTGTGCTGTCCAACGTGGTGGCCCCTCACCTCATGTGGCTTTTTAAAGTTAAAATGTAGAATAACAAACAATGAAAGATCGTGTTCGTTATTCACATGTAGCTACTGACCACCAACATCTGTCAAATACAATATTCCCATCATTACAGAGAGTTATAATGGCTATAACTGATCTAAAATACTGCATACATTATGGAACTTGGGAACATGAATCTACTCAGCCTGAATGAATTTTATGTGTCTTGACAATGAATGAGCCAATGTTATCTCAAATTGCTAGGTCATACTTCAATATTCAAGACGTATATCATCAAAATTACTTTAAAATTTCATTAAAAAATCCAACTTGATTTCTCTTTAAATAAGTTTTAATTTGTTTAAATACAACAGATTTCGTCACTCCAAAAGTTCCCAAGCTATGTCATGGTAAGCAAAGTATATTGTTTTTGACGTGCTTTGGTTCTGAAACATGTAAGATGCAACCTTCCTTTAGTAGATGAAGAGAGATAGCAGAGCAGAAACTCACTTATTTGCCAATGAGTGTTTGCTCAGGGCAGAACTTAAAAGAGCATATTTTAAATATGTTACTAGAGGGTCCAGTGAGATAGCTCAGGGCTCTACAGTGCCTGCTTAGGCAAGCTTAGGCAGGCTCAGGGGACCACAGTTCTGTTCCCTCCACCACATGCCACCTTAGGGTGGGCTGAGATCGCCAAAAATGAAATAAAATAACATAACATAAAATAAAATGAAAATGTAACTAGAAGCATTGTAGAAAACTATTCATCACATCAATATTATAGGAAAACCTAAAGCATTCATGATTTCTAATTTGTTGAGCTGTTCTTACCCAGAAAAGCAGCCTTAATGCAACTCTGAATGTAAAATCTGCCACTGAATAAACAACTTACAAAAACTTAACCATAGAGTGTATTAAGTTCTATACTGGGCTATGCATATACATTTTATTCTGGAAAATTAAATTAACATCTAATTTCCAATATGTTTCATGGTTATTTATTGTACATTTATAAATATTATGCCATATTTCATTATGAGAGTATCAGGATACTTCACTGAAAATATTATTATTCTTGCTTTATCATTTCAAAAGAATTACTTAAAGAATTCAAATTAATTGTATCTTTATTAAAGTGATAATGTAAATAACTTACTGGAAAAGACATAAACATTCTTTTCTTTTTCCTAATGCGATTCCACAAATGCCTATAACGTTAGTATCGGACAGTACTGAAGAAGAAATGAAAACCTGTAATTTCTAGGTTGCAAACAGTCACTACTTTTGAGCATATTCCCTGCCTTTGAGAAATTACCTGAAATAAATTCTGGATGCTAGAACTGACATAGGAACGTGAAAAACAGGATCACAAAGAAAATTAAACTGAAACAATTCCTCACATGTGTACATCTATTCATTAATTTGATCACTAGGCCCCAGGAATTCAATAAACTTGGATGAGGTTTTATGAATTTAAAGAACAATCAGGATTAGTCTAATCATATTCAGGTGTCATCACTTACTTTCTATTTTCTTAAAACTCATGGCAATTTATGAAGGTGTTCACATTGTTGTGAATTTTACCTCCTAGTATGCAGTTTGCAAATTAAAAGTAAAGTGGACATGCCTTGTCTCCTCTCTTCAAATGTAACAAGTGTTTCTTGAACCTGCAGTACTCACAGGAGTAACAGATAAACACGAAGTGACAAATCTGTAATGGAAATGAATCTGAACAGCATTGAATATTAAAGAATGATGCACACCACTGTCCAAAGGAAACTAGAAAGGGCTCATGAAAGAAAGAAAATGCTCCTACTTCATCTTGAAAAGGGGAGTGAGACTCTCCTAAGCAGAGAGGGGCAGGACAAGCCTCTGGGGAAACAGGAGATGGCTGTGCTCATTCCTCAGAATTAGGGCTCAGAGTTCAGGGACAAGAGTGGCAGGGGGATGAGATGATATGTTTTTAGAGGACATATTTATGTCAAGAAAAATATAAATAAAGATATTGGAAAAGAATCATCAATTGATAGTTTTTTTCTTATCTGATGCACAAGCCAAACATCTTTTTCCCTCCTTTATACCAAATTGATTTTAGAGATTTATCATTTTGAGAGATTCTGTTTTTATCCATTATAGTTGATAGAAAGGTTATAAAGATTATTTTAATGTTTTTTTTTTTTTTTTTTTTTTTTTGTCTTTTTTGAGACAGGGTCTCACTGTGCAGTTCAGGCTGGCCTTAAGCTCACTTTGTAGCTCAGGCTGGTCTCGAACTCACAACAATCCTCCTGCCTCAGCCTCCCGAGTGCTGGGATTACAGGCATGCGCCACCATGCCCGGCTATTTTAATGTTTTTAAATTCACTTGTTCAACAAATATTTTGAGCCATTTCTTCTGTGCCATTTAATCAGGAAACAAAGGCAACCAAGACAATTACATTAAGTATAGCACATATTGTGGTAGAAAATAGTCAGTACTGTGAGAGTAAAAAAAAAAGATGTGACTACATCAGGTAGAGTCTGTAATATTTACAGAAAGATATAGTATTTCTTGTATCTTTAAAATAATTATGAGTTTGCCAAAGGGAAAAATGAGCAGATGGTATTCTGGGCAGAAGGCTAAAGACAAATGATGTTTTATAGCTAGAAATGATCCTGGCAAACACTTTCTGCTCTAATTTTCACATTAAAAATTAATTTCAAATTTTAGACATTTACATTTTATAAAAATAATACAACTTCTTTTTTCCATATTTGTGTGTACCTCACCTATATATCATATTTCAGAAAAAAATTGATTGTGAGATGAACATATCCCTCAGGTCAGTGGACCTGCTTTTCAGTCCTCTGTCATATACATTGTGAGTATTTTTCATCAACATGCACAAAGAGCTTCTCTCCATATTGCTATTGAAAAAAATAAAGAAAACTTTAGAGAAAAACAAAAAACTTGCTCTGATGGGAGACTGGAAAGTAAAAAAGTCATAGTGCTTTAGGGCTCACAAAATATCAGAGGACTAAAGCGCCTGCTTAGGCCAGCCCATGCTGTGCAGGCCCTGCCCCTGGGATGCGCTAAGAGGGTGCCTGAGACTAGGCGTGGTGGTGCGTACCTTGTCACCCAGAACTTGGGAAGCTGAAAACAGGAGGATCACTACAAACCTGACCTGTGCAATGAGACCCTGCACACCATGTACTAAATACATTAAATAAATAAATAAAATTCCTTGTCCAATGTTATTTAAAATTTGGTCTAAAGGAAAGCTAGAAGCTACTCAATAATACACATTTAGATAGGATTTTCTTCTTTTCCTTCTTGCAGTATCCCACTCCACTGAATTAAAATGATATTTACATGTGGGGAAGTACAAAAGTCCATGTTTGGTGAGTTTTGACAAATATATACATAGATGTAACTTACACAGCACGCAAACTTAAATATTTTTATCAACCCAGAAAGTTCACTATTTTTTCTATGTATAAAAACTGGCACAGTATTATTTGTTATATTTATTATGCTACTTCATCCTTTAATCTACATTACTGAGTACTCCAAAAACCTAGTGTCTACCCAGATATAATAATGCATAAATATATATGTAATCAATGAACAAGTTAGCAGTTTAAATTCTGTGTGTACATTTTTTGTGTAATTACTATGTAGATATATAGAATTAAGTTAGCATGGAATAGACCTCAAAATATTTTGCCCCTAAAAACATTACTAAGTACTTTTTAGCATACAAGTAAATAAATTCATACGAATGAACAAAAAAATCAAAGTAGTATCTGTGCCAAATATAAAATGCATAAGACAATGTAAAATAGAGCAAGAAAAGATACATAATTCATATCTAGTACTTAAAAGGAGAACTGTATTTTCAGCAGAGTTCTGAAGAAGAATTTTTAAAAAAGCTTTGGGGAAGATACGTAGTTTGATTTTTTTTTTTTTTTTTTTTTTTTTTTTTTTGGTGGAAACAGGGATTGAATTCAGGCCCTTGCGCTTACCAGGCAAGCACTTATTCTACTGAGCTATCGCTCCAGCCCCCAGGGAGGCTATGCAGAAGAAGATGTGACAGACCAAGCTGTACAAGCAGGAGGCACAAGCGAGAACATGTGAGGGAGCCCTTGCTGGGATGAGATGGGGCAGGGACAGGAGTCAATTTCCTCTTTTTTCTGTTAATCATTAGAAAATGTTTTTAATCCTTTCAGCTTCTTACTCTAAGGAGCCAGTAAGGTGTTTGCACATCTGGGTCTGATTTATTTCACTTAAGAACATGGACTCTATCTGAGGGATACAATAGATACTGTGAAAAAAGGAATGAACCTGTTCAAAAGGAAGGAATTACTGAAGTGAGGACAGGAGAGGGAGTAGGAGAAAGAGATGTATATTTATGTATGGAAACAGGATCATTTGGACAACTGTGCTATGGATTTCTACTGGTCTGTGGAAGCACGTAGTCAATGCTTTATTTTGGTTTGGTTTGGTTTTTTGGTCTTCTTTTTTTAATTTTCCCCCTTTTTCTCTCTTCTTAATTTCTTATAATTTCCTTTCTTCTTCTAGTTTTTTATGTATATATCTGGTAATCTGAACAACTATTTTGCAACAGTATACTATGCAATACAGCAAATACTGTCAAGTTTATATTATTTTGTTTAGTGAAATTCTCTATCACCTGTATTTTTTTGAGTTAATACTAGTTCCTACTGTCTTTCAAAAAATAAAAAAGAAAATATTTTAAAGAAAATACAAAATGGTAAAAGAAAAAGAAATAAACATAAGATATAATATAAAATTTTACTAAACAGAATAATAGAAATTCAAGAATGCTTGATGTAATACATCATTATCTTCAAATTAGTTGTTTAGATTATCATATATTGTCACACAAAATTAGATAAAGAGAAAAAGAAAAAAACTTCAGCATTAACTGCTCTTTTCAATTGACCAAAAGAACTTGGCAGTAGAACTAGCCACACAATGTTGTATGTAAATATCTATTTTTCCCTTCTTTCTTTTGTTTTCCTCATTATAGTTTTTCCTTCCCATTGAACAGATTCTTTGTCCTTCATGGTATCTATTTTTCCTTTCAGATTTTATTTACTCTTTCAGGTTCTTAGACTAGTGAGACAATATGATATTTGTGCATGCGCGTCTGATTTATCTCACCTCCCAGTATAGTCTCTAGTTGCATCTATTTACCTATGAAAGCCTCAGGTTTATATTTTTTTATAGCTGAGCAATACTCCTTTGTGTAAAAATGCCACATCTTTTTATCCATCCCTCAGCTGATGGATATTTGGGTTGTTTCCAAGGCCTACCTGTGACAAATCGTGCTCCTATAAACATGGGTGCACATGAATCACCGTGGCATGATATCTGCATCGCATGGGACTTTCAATTCTAGGTTTTTGAGGATTCTCTCTACACTGATTTCTGTAGTGATTGTAACAGTCTGAACTCCCAGCAACAGTGGAGAAGAATTCTTTTTACCTCACAACCCCTTCAGTCAACTATTGGTTGACTTCTTGATGACAGTTATTTTTTCTGGGGCAAGATGGAATCTGTGCGTTGCTTTCATTTTTGTTTCTAGAATGACCAATGCTGACAACTTTGTGGATTGGGTCTTTGAATTGGGGGGGGGCTGATTATTTTTAATTATATATTCTAGAAAGAATTCTTTTGTTGGAGGGATAGTCTGCTATAATTTTCTCCCAGTTCATGGATATTCCTTTTATTTTACTTTATGATTGTTTCATGTGTAGAAACTTTTCAAAAGGATGAGATCCCAGTCATTGACTTTTTGTGGTAATTCCCAAGCAGTTTGGTTTTTTGTTTTGTTTTGTTTTGTAAGGTAAAGGTCTACAGGATATTTGGGGTCTCATTACTAGATCAGATTCATAGTGATCTGGCTGTTTACAGCCTTTCAGGAGCTGGGATTACAGGCATGCACCACCATGCCCAGTCTCAATTGCCATCTCAGCACACCCCAGGAGTGGGGCTGGCACAGCAGGCCTGAGAATGGAACCCCTGAACCCTGCACGCCCTTTAATCTGCTGATCTATTTGGCTGGCCCTGCAGTTTGCTTTTTGTTCCTGAACTTTCTACCTATCCCTGGGTTTTTAATTTTCTATCTACTTTCTCCTCCAGAAGATTTAGTATTTCTGTTTTAATATTTAGAACTTTGATCCATTTTAACTGTAGTTTTGGGCATCGTAATAGACATGGGTCTAATTTTAGTTTTCAGCAAGTGACAAGGCCATTTTTTAGCACAATTTATTAAAGACTGTCTTTCTTTCAGCGAACATGTTTGGCCCCTTTGTCAAAGATAAGGTCGTTGAGTATGTTTGTGATTTTGTCTGCATCTTCTAATCTGTTCCATTGATCCTGACATATGTTTTTATGTCAGTACCATGTTGATTTTATTACAGTAGCTTTTTACTATAATTTCAAATCAGGGATTGTGATGTCTCCATCCTTTCCTTTCTGCCCATGATTGCTTTTGCCATTCTAGGTCACTTCTGATTCCACCTGAATTTTAGGAATGTTTTCTCTAGATCTGTAAGGTATATTAATGGTATTTTAATTGGGATTGCTTTGAATCTGTGTAAAAAGTGTAGAAGTATGGCAATACTCACGTGTTGGTTCTTCTTACCTATGAGTAAGTGATCTCTTTCCAATTTCCGAAATCCTCTTTGATCTCTTTGTTCAGAATACTATAAGTTTTCACTGTATAAATCTTCTAATTCCTTTGTGAGGTCAATTCCTAAATGAGGAATTTATTGTTTATGTACAGAAATGCTGTTGATTCTGAGTGCTGACTTTGTATCCTGCTATGCTTCTGAATTTGGTTGTTAAATCTACAAGTCTCTTGGTGGAGTTGTTGTGGTCTTCTGTTGGAGTATCATGACATCTTCAAATAATGATAATTTCACTTCTTCCTTTCTAATAATTATTCTTTCTCTCTCTTGTCTAATTTTTTGGGCTAATGTTTCTAGAATTATATTGAACATAAATGGTGACAATGGGCATCCTTGTCTTGCTCTTGATTTCAAAGTGAAGAGTTTCAGTTTTTGTATACTTAGTATGATGTTGGTTGTTGACTTGTCCTATATGGCTTTAATCAGGTTGAGGGAAAGACTATGTATTCCTATTTTCTGAAGGGATTTTATCTTGAATGAGTGTTGGGCACTGTCAAAAGCTTTTCTCCCATGTATTGAGATCATCATATGATTTTTGTCTTTGGATCTATTAATGTAGTATATTACATGCATGGATTTGTGTATACTGAACCATCTCCACATTTGTGGGATGCATCCCACTTGATTTTGATGTATAATCTTCTTGACTATTTGCTGCATTCTGTTTGCTAGAATTTTATTGAGTATTCTTACATCTATGTTCATAAGGGAGAATGGCCTTTTCTGGATATGGTCTTTCTCTGGTTTCGATATCAGAGTAATACTTGCCACCAAGAATGAGTTTAGGAGAATTGCTTCCCTTTCAGTTTCTGAAGAGTTTCAAAAGATTAGACATTAAATCTTCTCTAAATTCCTTGTAAAATTTAGCTGTGAATCCATCAAGACCTAGACTTTTTTTGTTGACAGGTTTTTAATTACATCTTCAATTTCATACACTGATACTGGATTATTTTAATTTTTATATCTTCTTGACTCAGCTTGGTTCACATGTATCTAGGAATCAGTCCATTTCTTCTGTGTTTTACTTGCTGTGAGAGTAAAGAATTTAGAAGTGGGGGCTGGGAATATAACTCAGTGGTCTATATGCACCTCCTGGCAGGCTCAAGGACCCATGTGGCATCCCCAGTGCCACATGTTGTGCTAGCCCCACACCAAGTCAGCCACTGAAACTGAGTGTGGTGGCACATGCCTGTAATCCCAGATCTAAATAGGCTGAGGCAGTAGGATCACTACAAGTCTGAGCTGCATGGACAGACCCTGTACCAAATAAATAGAATTAAAATTAAAATGATTCTGGAAATAGATATTGATGATTTTGTGAATTTGTAGTGATTTCACCCTTTTAGTTCCTTATTACACAAATTTGAATTGATTTTTTCTTTCCTTTTTAAAGTAAGCTTGGCTAGGGATTTATCACTTTTATTTACTCTTTCAAAGAACTACTCTTAAATTCATTAATTATTTCTATTATTTTCTTCATTTCCATTGTATTTCTTTCTGCTCTGATCTTTATACTTTCTTGTCTTGCTTGGGCTTTGTGCTTGACTTGCTCTTATTTCTCTAGGAGCTTGAGGTGCAGCATAAGAATGGTTATTTGGGCTGGTTTTTGTTTCCTCATGTAAGAACTTACTGCTATAAATTTTCCTCTTAAGACAGCTTTCATTGCATCGTGTGGGTTCCCATAAATTATGTCTGAATTTATGTTTGATTTTAAATATTGCTTAATTTCTTCCTTAATTTCATCAGTGACCCTTTGTAAATATTGTTTAATTTCTTTCTTAGTTTCATCAATGACCCTTTGATTCTTCGAGAGGGTGTTATTAATTTCTGTGTGTTTATAGAGTTCTTTCAGTTTCCTTTGTCAATAATTTCCAGTCTTTGCACTATGATCAGATAATATGCATTTGAGCGTGCTCTGTTTTCTAGTATATGGTCTATTTTGGAGAATACCCCATATGCACCTTAGAAGAACATGTATTCTGATATTGTTGTGTGGAACACTCTGTAAACATCTACGAAGTCTATTTCTTTACAAGTTTTGTTTAGTTCTGTTATTCTTTGTTGTTTTTTACTTCATTGACCTACCTCTTTGTAACAGTGGGATGCTAAAGTTTCCTCTCTATGTTATTACTCATTTGAATTTTTTGTTATTGTTCTTTTTTTTGAGGGGGGTTGGCAGAGCAGGGATTAAACTCAGGCCCTTGCCCCTACCAGGCAGGCACTTATTCTACTGAGATATCTCCCTGGCCCTTCATTTGATGATTTTTATATCTCTTAAAATTTCTTATGTAGTTTCATGCTCCTACATTGGGTGCATATATATTTATATTGTTATCTCTTCCTCTTGCAGTTGTCCCCTAACAAGTATGTGATAAGCTTCTTTTTCTCTTTTAATCACTCTTAGTTTGAAATTCATATTTTCAGCAATCAGAATAACTACCCCTGTTTTTTTCTAGGTTTCTGTCCCATGAAGTATTGTTTTCCATCCTTTGACTTTCATTCTATGAATTTCCTTTCTAGTTAAACATTTTAATTTTCTTTAAAAAGGAAACTAAACATTTTTTTGTATACATCATATTGTTGAACTTTATTTCTTTGTCCACTCTGCTAGTTTACTTCTTTTAATTGGTGAACTGAGGCCTTTTACATTGATGACGGATGGCTATAACTGATATGTATTGGCTTATCATTGTCATGTTGTTTTCATACTACAGGTTCTATTTTCTGACCTTTTCCCCTGTATTTAATTGCTTGCTCTACTTGGTAGTTCCTTTCTATTGTTCTTGAAGTTATGGTCTCTTTCTAGAATATCTGTCAGCACTCTTTGTATCGTAGGCTTGGTTGCAATGAATTTCTTCAGTTGTTCTTTGTCATGGAAGTATCTTGTCTTTCCTAAATTTAGTAGATGGTGTTGCAGGATATATCAATCTAGGTTAAAATTTTTTTCTTTCAGGACCTGAAATACTGCACTCCAACCTCTTCTTCATTTGATGGTTTATGTTGAGAAAGCTGCTGTGATTCTGATGGGCTTCCACTGTAGGTGATCTGTTTCTTTTCTATGACAGTTTTCAATATATTTGGTTTTTGTTGACTCTCTGAGAGCTTGATTATTATGTGTCTGAGTGCTACATGCCTCTTTAATCTGTATGCCAGATTATTTTCCCCTGCTTGGGAAATGTTCTGCTACTACTTCTGAAAATAATCTTTTTATGTCATTGGTGTTGGTTCATGCTGTTTCTTTAATACCTATTATTCTTATGTTGTTTTTCTTTATATCATCTTGCATCTGTTGTATTGTGATTTCTTGGTTCTTGTTATTTTCTTTTCTTTTTTTCAGAACTAGGAATTGAACTCAGGCCCTTGCATTTGGCAGGGAAATGCTTATTCCACTGAGCCATCTCCCCAGCCCCCTTTATTATTTTCAAAAGATCTTTCTTTTCATGTCCACTAGCTGCAATGCAATCTTTAAGTTCTGAAAATCTATCTTCAGTTTTGTTTAAGCAATTTTGCCAGCTTCTAATGGACTTCTCAATTTCTTGGGTATCTGTTTGAATCTGTTTCAGCATTCTCATTCTTTCCTGTATGTTCATTTCAATGTTTCCATCATTTCCCTATTCCCTTATATTTTTATCTGTCTTCTTTATACGTACTGAGCAATTCTGATGAGTGTTGTCATTTTTTTAACCTGAGAGATTATTTCTGATCTGGTATATTCTATGGCCTGATGCAGTTGTTTCTTCAGTTGCTATCATTTCAGAAAATTCAGGTATGATATTCAATTTCTTCTATGGCCTTGTCTCTGGGACTTGATCTGTGTGAGCTGAAAGTCAGAGATTGTCTTTTGCTCCTTCTTTTTGAGATTTTTTTAGCTCCCAATGTTCAAATCCAGTGACAGCAAAGTAGGGGCAAAATAGGGCTTCTCAGGTTCCTGTCAGTGCCTTTTGTCTACCTGCCTTCCTGATTTCTTGATAGTAACCTTTTTTCTAGAATAAGAAGGAATCTTGATTTTTTTTAATTTGCACTTCTTGAACTACTAATGAGGTTGATCATATTTTCAGATATTTTTTATGTTTTCATTTTTCTATTGGATCTTTAAATTTTGGAGGTCTGAGCTTTTAAAGCTTTATAAATTTTTAATATTAGTCCTTTTTTTTACCATTAGTCTTTTGTCTGAGGAATAGCTGGAAAAAACTGTTCCCATTCTTAGGGTTGTCTCTTTACTTTGTTTGTAGCTTACTTTGCTGTTCAAAAGCACTTTAATGTGACATGATGTAAGTGTTTGGGTTTTTTTAATATTTCCAATGCAGATTGTTTCTGTTTTTACACGCAGATGTTTGCTCCATTTATATTTTACTTTCAAGCATGCTGAGTCTAGAATTTTTGGCACATGGAAAGACAGTTTTGCTAGCACCATTTACTAAAGATCCTATCTTTATTGCAGTGTAGGTGTTTGAACCTTTTTGGCATCTGAGATGAATATACAGTTCTAAGGTGAAAAAACACAAGTGGCAAAAATGTATGAAATATATTCAATATCATTGGTCATTTGAGAAACGCAAATGAAAACAACACTGACATTCCATCTCATCCCAGTAAGAATAGCTATCATTAAGAAGTCAGCCAATAGCAAATACTAGGAGGGGCTGTGGACAAAAACATAACCTTCTTCTCTATTGGTGGGAGTTTAGACTGGTAAAATCACTCTGAAATCAGTGTGGAGATGCCTCTGAAAACTAAGATTAAAGGTCTCATTAAACTCAGATAGTCCTTTCCTGGGTATTTTTCCAGAAGAAATGACCATGTCTTTTTTTTTTCACTGATGTAGCAAAATTCATCATAGCTAAATCTTGGAAACAACCCAAATGTCCATTGACTGAGGAATGCATTTAAAATATGTGGTGGACCTGGGAGATGGCTCAGGAGAATCAGTGCTTGCCTGGCAAGAGCAAGAGTCTGAGTTCAATCCCCGGTACCACAAAAAAAAAAAAAAAAAAAAAAAAAAAAAGATTGATCTAAATACATACTGCTTTTTGTCACATACCAGTTATGGCCAGACTGTATCTCAAGTAAATGTTGTTTTTATTTTTTTAAAAAAAGAGACAAGAAAAAAATGTTACAGGATTGTCCTGCTATAATGATGTGTATGGTTAGATTCCTAAATTACTGTATAAAATATATAACTGTTTATTCATATTTTTAATATTTTTTATTTTTTCATTCTTTTTCCATATTCAGTCAAAACTTAAAGTTTAATATATCAATACTTGATGGAAAATGCATCTTCCATCTTATGCCTAAGATGTTTGATGTTCAGACAGATAGTGAGGTTAAACCCAGCTGCCTATGCTGTAGGAAACAACAAGCTTCTCTTCTGGGAGGCTACCAACCTAAGTTTTCAGGCCAAAGATTAGAGAAAAGGAAGGGGTGCAAGGACAGCCAACAGCTTTGCCCTTGCCTTTCAAGGTCAATGATAACTCAGGACATAGGAAAACCTGTACTATAGCACCATATAACTCAGTTGTGTCCCAGATTTTCTGATCAAGGAGATTATGGAGCCACTGTGATGAATGATGTAGTGTGTCACATGGAGAGAAATCATTCTCTTGGGCTTTCACAGAGAGCAAATTGGTCAAGCAATGGCCATGACCCATCCACACAGCTAACACTGACAAAGGGTCTACAAAGTGCGATACAGAGTTTTGGGAGAGGTCCTGAGGGGACTTAACTGACCGTATCCGATACAAAAGTTACATTTATTGTTGTATAGGTCTTGCTTTATTTTGGTCTTAATCATCCAACAGAAAAAGTGTAGAAATAAGGTATGAAAAGTGAAGCCATGTTAATATGTTGAGCTATGCAAGGCTCAAGTCATCAGTTTCAGACATTGCCAGTCCTGTGGATAACCCACTACTATTGTGGACTACTGGACTATATTGGAATGTTTTGCTGAATTCATGTACCTACAATATTTGGATGGCAGTGGAATACTTGTTTCTGACAAAATGAATTAAAAAAAGGTGATATAAATGAAGGACCATTTTGTATCTGTATATACAAAATAGTTAGGATAGATATATAGCTAGTTTCTCTTAATTTAACAAGAAGGAAGACTTGTACTAATAGTGTTCGGACAGGATATCACGTCTGCATCTTATGCTATGAATGACTACTACAAAGACAACATTATGCAAAGTATTAATTGTTGTAACTCTCCTACCAACCTGTTTTGAAATTGTCTCATTACAATTTTTTTCTCAATGAAATTAAGTTTTAAACATGTGGTATTTTTACACAATGGAGTGTTACCCAGCAATGAAGAACGATAAACCTGAGGCTTTCATAGGCAAGTGGATTCAATGAGAGACCATACTCAGAAGTGAAATAAATCATGCCTGTCTAAGTAAACATCATATTATCTCTTTAGTGTAAAAACCCAGAAAACTAAATAAAATCATAAAAGTACAAAACATACTGTAAAAAGGAAAGAACCTGTTGAAAGGGAAGGAGCAATTGTGAAGAGGGAAAGGAGAAAAAAAACAAAAAGGGGAGGGAAATAATATATATCTATATACAGAAGATAGGTTGGATAATTGTACTGCAGATTTCTACTGGTAATGCTTACAATTTTTCTCCTTTTTAATTTTTGGACCAATTTTGCATTTTTATAACTGGGAATCTGAATGACAAATTTGTAGACAACAATGCGAAAATATAAAAACCATTGTTGGATTCCTATCATTTTGTTTAGTGAAATTCTGTAAATTTTTAACTATATTTATTCTCTTTTTTAAAAAAGGAAACTTTAAAAAGATAGCTGAGTGTGCTTAGAGACTTCTCTGCATTTGTCTTCTGTTCCAGTCATCATGGGACCTTTTCGCTTTCTCAGTACCATGGTGCTTTTTATCATGGTAGCTTTGTAGTATAATCTCAAGTTGGAGATCATGATGCCCCTCATCTTGGCCTTGAGGCCCACAAGTGTTTTTCCTGCTTCAGGTCTCTTCTGATTCCATAAAACATCAGGGTTTTCTTTAGTTATTTGAAATACGGTATTGATCTTTTGATTGGAATTGCATTAACTCTGTAAAACAGTTGTGGAAGTATCACCATTTTTGCTGTAGTTGTTCATCCTACTCAAAAGCAGGATCTTGTTGCATTTTCTGATATTCCCATCAATCTCCTTTTTCAGAGTACTGTTGTTCTCAATGTAGAGTTCTTTTACTTCTTTCATTAGACTGATTCCTAGGTATTTTCTCTCTTTACTGGAGTGCTGGTTTGACGGTCAGGAACTTCTTCAGTTGTTTTTTGTCAAGGAAGTATCTTATTTCTCCATTGATTGACTATGAAAGATAATTTTTCAGGGTACATCATTCTCAGTTAAAGGTTGTTTTCTTTAACTTTCTTTTAAAACTTTAAATACATCATTCCAAGCTCTCCTTGACTTAAGGGTTCATGTTGCAATGTCTGCTGTTATTTTGATGGGTGTTCCATTATAGTTGATTTCTTTCTTCAATCTAATAGCTTTTAACATTTTGCTCTTGTGTTGAATTTCTGGAATTCTGAATTAATGTGCATTTTTCTGATTACAGCTATTTGGAATTCTAAATATTTCCTTTATCTGTATCTCAAATTCTTTGTAAAAGCTTGGAAAGTGTTCAGCTATTATCTCTGTGAACAGATATTAATATCTTTTATACTATCTTCTAAATCTTTACTGATCCCAACTAATCTTGTATTATCCTTTTTCCATCATCTAGAAGCTATCAGGTTGAGTTTTCATGGTCCATTCCTGTTTTAGAGGTATTTCATATGATAGTCACCAAGCACAACCCTGTCTTCAAGACTTGATATTCTGTCTTCACTATGTTCATGTATTTCAGTGGAATTTTTAATCTCCTAGAAGCCTACTTGAGTTTCTTTTCTGAAATCCAGTTCTTTTCTATGTTGAGCTTTCATAAGTTTCCATACCTTTCCTAAGCTCCTCCTTTTTTACCTGAATCTACTCTAGGCTCACTAAATGTTTTTGTGGTTGTCACCTCTTTAAATATCTAAGAGATGTATTGCTGTGTTTCCACTGCTATTATTTCATAAAAGGCAGGTGAGAGGTTTTTGGTTTATTTTACCTCAATGCCCTCTTGATTTTCCTTGGGCAAATTCAGGATTACAGCTTGCATCTTGTTTCCATGTTTTATCATTTTTTAAATGTTGTTGGTTACTTATTTGTTTTCTCCATTAAGAATTATAAATTGCTTACGGCAGTTAGGTTTTTTACTGATATGGAGAACACTTTAGGGAATCACTACTTTTCAGAGATGTCTTCTAGGCATAGCTAGTTTTCACTTTTCAATATATTCCAGGACCCTGTCTGTTCTGTTTATTATGGATGAAGGATTGCTTCCTGTTTACCTTAACAGCAACTCCGTTGGCACTAGATAATAGTGTTCTTCATGACCCCCAGGAAATCCAGGTATTTACGTGCAAGGAAGATCAACTGATAACGAATATGCCACCTGTGCTACAGTAATACAGTCAATAATAACATTAACATCAAGGAAAATTACAAACTGATAACAACTTCCTACCTTTAACTATAGAATGAAATTTATAGTTTATAGCAAGATCAAAGACAAATCAGAAAATTACATACAGAAAGGAAAGAAGAAGAAAGTTTTTTTTTTTAAAAAATGAGAAAAGAAGAAAAACATGGAAGCAAAGTGCTGTGACCCACACAACTTTCAATGTCTCCAGGGTGAGGACAATGAAAAAATGGAGAAAAAAGAGAAGAGTCAGAGTACAAAAAACTTAGGCCATTGGAGTCCTCTCTCTTAATGGCAGTAGGGAAGGAAGAAGGAGGAAAAAGAGGAGAAGGGTCAAGAGCTCCAATGGCTGCAACACTTTATTTATACACAGGTAAACATCACATGAAACCTCTCCAACTAGTGGCTTATGCATGTGGCTTATCTCAGGGTCCCAGCGTTCTTGGGACTAGAGCACATCATTCATGCGCCGGCCTCAGGGGTTCCATGTTCCTCAGGGCTGGCTTTCCTCCAGCCCTTCCTGTGATCAATCTGCAACTTCAGCTCCTCCCCACAACAAAGTTTTTGTAAGCAGGGAAGGAAGTGGAGTTTGAAGGGAGAGCAGGAAGGGGCCAGGGAGATGGCTCAGTGGAAGGGAGAGCAGGAGTATGGGAAAGAAAACAATTTATAACACACAGGTACAAATTCTGAGATAAATATGATCATTATGTATAACTAAAATGTACCAATAAAATGCGATTTTAAAATTGTGCACTCAGTAGTGATTTTTACCCTAAGGGACGAAAGTGTAGAACAAATAAAAAGAAAAAACAAAAAAGTAAAAGAAGAGCAAGAGATTAGAAGCAAAGTAGAAGGCAAAGGAAGATTACCCAAATCTCAAGAAACTAGGAAAGATAGGAGAGTAAGGAAGAAAACCAAAAACCAGAATAACATCAACAATAAAAACTCTGGAAAAATAAAAATAAAAACAATGCTTATACTCACACACAAAACAAAAAAGCAAAGGAAATTTTTTTCTGTGATTTCAAGTTTGTGTTTATCTTCTGGAGTCAACAGTTTGTAGCAGTGCTTAATTCCGGGCATGATTGCTCTCACTGGTAGACTAAGGAGGCATTCAGTGCCCATATCTGTGCTGGATAATCCCAGGAATCTTGGAATAGGATAGGGCAGGCTGCCAGTTCTGATACTTTCAGGTCCAGGTTAGGCCAATACTGGTCCCTGGTCATGCAGCTGGGGCCTGAGGGATTTGGTCTGCAACACTTCAGGTGTCTCTTGCTGGTCTGACCATGGTTGCATGAATCTGGATGTCTCCTGCAGTTTTGACTCACACACAATGAGAATTCCAACACTGCAAGCTGTGAGACAAAAGCAAGCCATGGCTGATCCAAGTCCCAGGTTGAGAAGGCCCCTGCATAAAATGGCATCCAGGCAAGAACCCTCTGCAGGAACACAGTAGTCACCAACACAGATTCTTCTTTGACTAAACCCTTTCCGATACTATATATACATTGCAAATACTCATGGGAGTGCTTCTCTGTAACTTCTCTCTGCTATTTTCCCTGACAAAAATTTTGCTATGATTTCTTCCTAGAGAAAAATGTCTTGAGAAAATGTGTTTTTTAAAATATAAATTTAGTTAAAATCATTTCAGATAGCTTTCATGAGTAAGAAGAAACTGTACATTCAGATACTTTGAAGCATTTAATGTTTCATAATAATGTTTAATTATCAGAAAGTCAAGACCAATAAAATACTTTAATTATCTTGATAAAATATGACAAAAGAATAGCCAAGTTTAAAAAAAAATGCACATGGGCCTTTTCAGGTCATTAACTTCGTAGGTGTATAGGCATGTATCCAAAGTCATAGTTCGGCATTCCTGTCTTATTTATTTATGCAATGAGAGCCATTAATCACTCCATATAGGCTTAAGTGTCTGTGTTTGAGTCTTGACCTCGAGCTCAGATAGAACAGTGTACTTAAGAATAGCCAATGTGGAATTTCTTTTATTACTTCAACAAATAATTTGGTTCAGTTCAAACATCTATTGCTGGGAATATAAATATTCTATGATAAAGTTTTCATTACTTAATTATTAAACTCTCAAATACAAAGTGAATATTAGTATTCAAATACACATACTATTAAGAAACATTAAACATGAGAAAAACCACCTTTATTTGTATTTGGAAAAAAAGGACTTTCTTAAGGAATGGGTTTAAAGAGAAGAAAAAAAACATTTGGCCACCACAAATGGTACAAAAATATTGTATATTTTATAAAATATAAAAATATGGCAAGTCAAAGAGCTACAGGTAAATGAATATAAAGGTAGGCTAAAGAAGTGAAATTTCTTAAATTAATCAATATAAAGGAATATGATACATGATACATGGGAATCAAATAGGGAAATGAAACCAGGAAGTGAAGCTCAAGCAAAAAGAATTGAAAAAATATGGTTCTGTAAAATCAGAAATTAACAATGCAATATTTTAGAGTCCCCAAAGAAAACATTATATAATGTCATAATGTCATATAATTGTCTCTTGTTCTTCCATCAACTACAAGTAAGAAAATCAAATCAACTTTTATTAAACCTAAGGCAGGAATGTTGATCTCCCAGAATTGAGATATAATATAATAGCAACAATGAAGATAACAGTCAAATATATTTTATTCTCTCCTTTAAAAATCTCTGAACGGATTTCGGTTGGAGGGACAGCGGTGTGCACACGTCCTGCTGGAGACAGCCGGATTCTCGTTTCAGGTCACCATCAGAAAAACTAAGTTTGGCATACAGTAAGGATCAGGAGATCTGATCCTGACTGCAGAACCGTCCTTGATTACAGAGTCTTAGGTTGTGTCTCCTACTTCATCCTTCCAGACCACCCTGAAGACCTGTAAGATTCCACTTGGGAAATTACTTGCAGTTCTTCGAAAGGAAAGAAGGAAGATTGTTGGTTGGAATAAAAACAGGGTTGAATGAGTTCCAGAAAGCAGGGTTCTCAGACTCGTGGACAGTAATCTGCAGAAGAAGACAACTTTAAAAAGCCATCCCGAAGCAATATGCAGAGAAGTAAGATGAGAGGGGCCTCCTCAGGAAAGAAGGCCGCTGGTCCACAGCCAAAGAATCTTGAGCCAGCTCTTCCCGGAAGATGGGGTGGTCGCTCTGTGGAGAACCCTCCTTCAGGATCTGTGAGGAAGACAAGAAAGAACAAGCAGAAGGCTCCTGGAAATTGAGAGAATAGGAGCAATGTTGGCCTATACGCCCCTTGATGAGAAGAGCCTTGCACTATTGTTGGGCTATTTGCATGATTTCCTAAAGTATCTGGCAAAGAATTCTGCATCACTGTTTAGTGCCAGTGATTACAAAGTGGCTTCTGCTGACTACCATCGCAAAGCCCTGTGAGGGTCTACCGACCTCTCACCACTGATGTCTGGTATCTGTAAACACTTTCTGTTCTTAGTCTTTTACTTGTATAATTGATGTTCTTTAAAAGTGTCAACGTATAACAGGGCTTATGTTTCAGTTTGTTTTCTGTTCTATTTTAAACAGAAAATAAAAGGAGTATAAATTCCTTTCCTCATTTCAAAGTTGCTACCAGTGTATGCGGTAATTAGACAAAAAACATTCAGTAGACCATTTTATTGCCTAGTTGACAACATTGCTTAAATGCTGGTGGTTCTATCCCTTTGACACTACACAATTTTCTAATATGTGTTAAATGCTATGTGACAAAACGCCCTGATTCCTAGTGCCAAAGGTCCGACTTAATGTATATACCTGAAAACCCATACATTTGTGCTCTTTTTTTTTTTTTTTATGGTGCTTGAATGAAGTAAAATAGCCCATCCTCTGCAAATCCACCTATATTGTTTCTTAGGCATTCTATGGCTCAAATTGTTGAAGGATGGTGATTTGTTTCTTGGTTTTTGTATTTGAGTCTAATGCACGTTCTAACATGATAGAGGCAATGCATTATTGTGTAGACACAGTTTTCTGGCAAAGTTGATATTTTAGGAATTGTATTTCAGATCTTAAATAAAATTTGTTTCTAAATTTCAAAGCAAAAAATAAAAAATAAAGAATAAAAAAATCTCTGAATGGGGCTGGTGAAATAGCTCAGCAGATTAAAGCACCTGCAAGCAGGTGCAGGGGCCATGGTTTGATTCCCTGTCCTGCTGTGCTGGCCTCACCCCTGAGACAGCAATTGAGACTGGGTGTGGTGGTGCCTGCCTGTAATCCCAGCTCTTGAGAGGCTGTAAACAGGAGGTCACTACAAGTCCAATCTAGCGGTGAGACCCTGAACACGCTGTAGACACTTCCCTGAAATGTAAAAAATAAAAATCTCTGAATGATTTTAACATCTTGAGAGCGTGATGTGTTGGGGCACAGAAATCCTCCAAAGGGCTGGGCTGTCTGTGCCTTCTAATACATTAGTAGTATAAAATACTGTTTGTCTGCATCTATCTTTGGACAGCAATATCTGAGCAGCAGTGAGGACTCTGTCTTTGAGGAACTGAAAAGGTGTAAGAGGAACCTACCTAAGGAGTGAACTTCCTCTTCCTACCATGAATCTCAGACGGCAGATCTGCTCTCCCCACAGGGCGTAGGATTTCATTCTTCCCTCCTTTCTCTAAAGCACAAGATTTCTTGCATGAACCTAGATTTGGGGCAAATTCTGTGGAGTTAAATTGAAAGACTGATATCAAAGGACAATTTTGTAACAATCCTTTCCTATGATCATTTTCTCCTGATGCCTGCAGTAGAAAATAATGTATTTCACCTATTCTTTGCCTTCTTCCACTAAGGGTACTTAATTCTTTTAATATCTGCCAAAGGAACACCATGAGTAAAGTCAGAAAAATTGCAAACACACACCTAGTTGGTTTCATATAAATCCTAACATGAAAAATCTTCATTATAAAATCGTTATTTGCCATGTTAATCTTTTCATCCTTGCCACTATTAAAGAATTTCCTCTTCTGGTATTATAAGTCCTGGATGGTTTCCAAATGTTCCCTAACTCAAGAAAAATGTCTCAAGGCTCTAACCCATTTGTAAAGATTTAGGAACATTAAAAATTGAAGATTTAAGCAGTAAGCGTGGTCTCTGTGCTAATTAAGTCAATGTGCATGTTACATCCCTAGGCATATTTCACGTGGTTTCGTTTCACTGGAATTAGTGTGTTGGAAATTCCAAGCTTATTTATCTAAAGCGTTACTTCTTGACATAGTAAACACTTCTTGTGGCTGTATTTACATGCCCGTCTTAATGTGCTAAAGAAGAAATCTTTCAGCAATTTAAAACAGGGAGGAGTCATTCTTCTCAATTCAGCAAAAGAAAATGTCTGGTGATGAATGCAGGAGGGGACACACTGAAAGCCTCAAACAGAGGAAGGACAATCGTTGGCACTTCTTGAGGGATAGCTACAATGCAATCGCACTTTTAGTTACTTTATCTCATTCAACTTCTATGCCTGTTCATTCAGCTAAAAGTTAATTTTAGTAATACTTCTATTCCCGTATTACAAAGGATGAAACAGAGACATGGAGCTAAAGTAATGTGCCAGTGACAACACAACTAATGCTCTGCAAAAGTGTGGACACAGACTTTGTCTCTGTTTTCCAGCTACCACAATAACACAGTATTATTAGCATGTAAATTATCTCTGTGGGTTTTACACTGGTGCCTCTACAACCTGAATGCAGTGAGTCTTAATAGTAGGTCAGTGATTTACAACTCAGAAGCCCAAAGCACACCCTTACCAATGTTGCCATAACACAGTCTTGACAGGTCACTAGATAAGGAGATCTCTAAATCCTCTCTGTATTTTACTTTTTTTTTTTTTTTTTTTTGGTGGAACTGGGGATTGAACTCAGGCCCTTGTGCTTGCTGGGTGAAGCACTTATTCCACTGAGTCATCTCCCCAGCCCCTGTTTTACTTTTTATATATAATTTTGCTTCATTATTTTCATAAAATACTGGGAAAAAAATAGTTCTCGGCTGTTTGTGACCTTCAAATACTCTTAAAGTGTCTTGTGGTTCTTACAATTCTTTTGATTGTATACCTTATATCTTCATATGTTTCACACATTAGAAACTCAATTAGAGAACACTTAAAAGGATGCATTTATTAAAGAGCTTTAAAAATAGCAACGCATTAATGTTAACATAAGTAACATGTTTTATAAAAAAAAAAAAAAAACATTTTTTTAAAAACAAAATGTGGGGAGAAAGTTGGTGTTATTTTGGGACGACCGCCCAGGGTCTAGGGCCACAGAGGCCAGTTGAGCCCTCTGTCTCCTGCATCCACCTGCAGTGCTCTGCTATGGGGCTGAAGTACAGGAAAAGGTGGAAGTGTTTTGTGTGCTTGCTTTTCAATTTATTTTTTATTTTATTAGTACATGTTTGCACTTCCTCATGCAGCTTACAAGCATCTTGGGGTGGGGGCACGTGAACATCCACAGCTTCTTGTTTTTGTTCCCTGATACCCTCATCCCGCCCTTCACTCCTACTGAAATCCATCTTAGTGCCTATTGCAGCACACAGCGCCTCACTACCTGAGGGTATTGGCCTCCTGCACACAGTTCATGTTCATTCTGCTTACTGCTCTTCCCCTACTCTTCACCTCTCAGGCTTTTTCCCTTGGAACATTTGTGTACTGCAAGTGTTTTAATAATCTTTAGGTAATCTTTCTTTATTTTACTTTTTTGAAAAGCTTTTATTTATGTATGTATTTGGTATAGGGTCTCGCTACGCAGCTTGGACTCACAGTGATCCCGTCTCAGCCTTCCCAGCACTGAGATTACAGGCATGCACCACCACATCCCGTTTCCATGGCCAGTTTGATGTGGGGCTGGCACAGCATGCAGTATCATAGATTGAACCTAGGACCTTGCTCTTGCCAGGCAGGCACTTGGCCATGGAGCTATCTCCCAAGCTTCTAGGTAATCTTCTGTAACATGACACCACATCTCAGTAAAGGATAGCCTCTTACAGATTAGTGGCAGTGAGAAATAAAGGCATATTAAGGAATATTTGATACGTCATTGCAATAAAGTCCATTGATTTACCTTACACAATAAATGGTGTTTTTAATCCATGAATTATTTGTAACATCATAAATTGATTATTTGTAAAATGCTAGTTCACTGGATGTTCTATATATTTCATTAACGAATAATAAACAATGACATTTTTAACTACAAATTTCTTCAAATTCTAAATTTTCTAGATTAAAATGATAACACTGGCACCAGACATGGTCAGTTGTTTTACTTGAAATAATTATTTCATTTTGTTCATTTTAAAGAAAATGTCTGTCAAATGTCCAAGTCCAAATAAACACGGATAGCCTGCCAATCACACTTTCAGTTAAAAACCAATGAAAATTGGAGCTTGCAATGCAAACAACTGCAGAAGTGCTTCTCCTCCAGACACCCGTCACACCCTGACAGGGCGCAGACATGTCTTACAAGTGCTTGCTGTTTGTCTGACATTGCAAACAAATCACAGGATTCAGAGACTCTCGGGCAATGCAACTTAATGACACTGGTGTTTCACGCTGTCATTAGTGACACTCCCAAATGCAAATGTGGCTGTGGTAAGAAGCACTATAACCACTTGTATAGCTTGTTGCACACGCACCACTATTTTTCTCTCTCTAAATAAAGGCAAAAGCATTGCAAGAGATATACCATGTCTTAGCATGCACTGAAAATTGTTTGCACCTTGCAAACTTTCTGAAAGTCTCTAAAGAATCAGAGTTTTGTAGATCACAGCTTAAGCTCCCCATTTAGAGAGCAAAAGAACACATGCAGTCTGCCTTAGGTTACAAATGGCTGCTCCTCACACTTGCTAGTATGGCCATCCCTCACATACCTGCCCCTAAAGTAGTACATTAGAAAAGGTCCCAACCAAAAGCATCATTAAATAAGAAAAAAAAAAAAAAAACTAACCCTTTTTTTTGTCTGCTGAATTTCTACCAGTAGACCAATAAAAGTGTAATGAGGAAAATCATTATTTATTATACACTGGTTTTGATTGTTTCATTTTAATCCAATGAGGAAAGTTGTTGGGGAGAAAAATAGAGACCTTGATCTGACGCCAAGAGTGCCGAGCGGAGCCTCTGCGCTTTCCGTTCAAGTGGCAGCTGTTTCTTGTAATTGAGCCACATGTTTTATTTTCTAACATAATTGTAAAGGCTCCGTAATGACTACAAATGCTTCTGTAAAATTAGCATAATTGCACTTTTATTTAGGGTTAGGATATTTTACCCAAATAGAGACCAACAATGTTTAAAGGGATTGTTTCAAGCACTCTGTAAAAACAGACCACATGAACACTTTTATGATGCCCTGCCTCCCCTTTGATATGCACTGCTCAGGACTGGGGTGGTTGTTCATGCCCAGCTATGGAGCTCAGGGAGTGACTGTGTAATCAAAGAGCAGGGCCTGGTGATGAAGATGAGACTGGGAGGTTAATCAGCCTGGCTTCTGGCGGTAATTAACACCTCGCTTGTGTACAAAACAACTAAGAATAGTGCTCTTTGTTACTGTAATATTGTTAACAGACATGATTTATTTACCTAGCGTTCACCATTGACAGCAAAAATCTTGTAATAATCAAACAGGGACCATAAAACTAAGTTCCCTATTTTTGCTCCTAGTGAGCAGCTGTAATCAAGTCAAGGAAATAAAAGTATGGCTTGATTCATGGTGTCTGTGCCTACACACTTCAATGGGAAGGATAAACACAAGCCCTGCTTAGATGTTTTAATGACTTTTTTAGGCTGGAGGGCATCTTGCCACTCAGTGCTCTTAGTCTTGGCAACCTCTAATCGAAGGCAACAACAAGAGCTGAATCAGATGTCCTGTGTCAAACTTATTCTCTGAATATCTAAGTTTCTTGCTAAGGTGTTTGCACAAACTTTTTTTATAATGCTCTCTCTAATGACTAAATTCTCTGCTTAATATGTTATTACTGTACTTATTTGGGAATCTGTCTTCCTCACGGGCTGTGACATTAACGCTAACGACAGTGCTTCTCTTTGCCCCAGTGCTGATTCCATCGCTTGGCGCAGAGAAGGAGAAACAGATACACAAGTTCCATGAGGGCAGACTTTTTTTACGTGCTGCATCCTAGGCACCTAGAGTAGCAGCTGGCAATCAGTAAATCTGTGGACTAAATGGTGCAGTTATGACTGTTAAGCCACATAGCTCCCCATGGAAAGATATAAAAGCTGTTTTCACTGTTAGTTTATCTTAAATTGCATTTTTCGTTGCCATGATGTGTATCTCTGTGACTTTAGTGTGCACGGATGTGCTCTGTGGGCCCTACGACTATGAATTTATCAAAGACCAATGCAATTGTGTTACTGTTTTCACATTTCTTTCCCTAAGAATAGAGAATAATAGTGTATGCACAATAAAATGTCACAAGAGCCAGCCAAACACCTCAGCAGATTTATTTTTAAATACGTGCAAGCAGGCTCAGGGGCCCAGGTTCCATCCTTGGGCCTGCTGTGCCCGCCCCGCCCCCGGTCACCCTGAGACAGCGACTGAGCCTGGGCACCATGACACACGCCTGTAATCTCAGCTCTTGGGAGGCTATAAACAGACCGATCACTACGAGTCCGATCTAGCCTTCCCTAAAAAATGCAAATAAATAAATAAATAGATAAAATGTCACTACCCTATTTTAACATTTGCATTTGTATGTGAAGACAGACTTAAATTTAAGTCCTTCAGGTCTCATTTTCTGTGTCCAGAGAGTTCAGAAAATTAAATACACTTATTGAGCAGAAAAAAATACACTGGCAATATCAAGAAAGTAGCAATACATTCCTGAAAAATTAAAAATAAACCAGACAATTATGAACACAAATTGTTTTAGGTCAATGGAATTAATATAAATATCTAATGGAAAATTCTTATCTCCTGTTACCTTCTGTGACACAGACTTGTCCTGTGACATTTCGCAGACAGTGGAGATCAGAAAGGCATGTACCCCGGGGCTTATGTAACAGCACACAGTCGGCAAGTTCTGGGGCCAAACAGTGAGCATCATGCATAAAAGAGCACACGTATACACAGTCTATTCCTGTATGATGGTTTCTATATAACTTCCACATGCTGTCTGTAGAAATGTAACACTGGAGTTATATTTGAGTTTAAATTAAAAGTCCGGTTTAATATTCAAGTTGCATGTGTAGTCATAACAAAGAAAATTTAATTTATGATTTCCTTTATAATCCCTAAAATATTTTAATTTCTGAAACTGGGATCTGATGTACAACTGTACGTGCAAAGGAGATTGGGCCTAGTTAGTTCTCCAGATTGCGATAAACTTTATTAAAAATCCACACATGCTGATGACATTGTTTCCTCTGTAATAAAATCTTCCAGGAATAGTCTTCAATATGGCTGGGGGGAGTTTTGTTTGTGTGCTGTCATGCAAATGAAAGTAACAACCACACTACAAAACCATATGAGAATGTCTTCTACACCAATGTGGAATCTGGAGGTAATAAGATCATTTATTGAATCATGAGGGTTTCTATGGGTGGCATTTAACTAACGTTCAGAAATTTGGGGCACACAGAACACAAAACAGGAAGGAGCCCTTTCTGGGCCACAGCGGCAGGTGCCAGCTTCTCCCAGGTTATCTGCTCTCCGCATCTAAGTGCTTGGCAGTTTCCAGCTGTGCAAACGCCAGCACAGGCTCTGCACCTGGAGACAAACGCTCCAGGCCACGCGCTGAGTTCAGGCTGGAAACTCACAACAATGAAATAAAGGTGTCTCTTAATTATAAGTGGGAACTTCCTTAAAGCAGTTTGTTTGTTTCCTAGCAAGCCTTAGATAAAGAGCTTTGAGTTCTATGGAGAAGCAGAAACATGCACAAAAATTGATCCCTTCTCACCCTCGAAAGGAGGTAGACGTCACAGAATTCAGTAAATTTTGCATCTATTAAGCAATGAAAGTTATAAGCCAGTGCTGACCCCTTTCCAATGAAAGACCATGACCACTACTACCCACATCCTCCCGTTTCCTAAACAGTCTCCTTTCTCCTCCTGCCTTATGCAATGATTACAAATTGTCTTCCAGTGCTTAAATCCTATTACTGGCATTCATTCCACAGGGCTTGCAATTCCACTGAGTTCCTACATTTCCTCTTCTAGTTTTGACTGCTTGTCTTCCAACTGCTCTCCATTTTTGTTTTTTACTTACTTATTCATTTATTTATTTATTTATTTTATTTATTTATTTATTTATTTATTTTTTGTGGAACCAGGGATTGAACTCAGGCCTTTGTGCTTGCTTATTCTACTGAGCCATCTCCCCAGCCCCTGCTCTCCATTTTTAAACAAAAGTCTTTGATCCTTTTCTCACCACATTTTCTGTCCTGTAAAGACTCCATCCAGCCCACGAGAGGACTTTTCCTTTAGGCGGGTTTCCAAACCTCTCTTTCATCCTTCCCATTGTGCTGAGCTCCAGGTCTGCCTCTGTGCTCATCAAGGAACACCCTCTCCTCTCTTCAAGTAGGATATTTGAAACTGAACTGTTCAATTTGGCCTCATCTGCCACTCATTTTACTTATTCCTTTTCTTATTTATGTATATAGCTGAATCTTTTAAAAAGACACATATGGTTTTTGTTCAAATATTAACTTTTATTGACTTGTTGCCTCATTGGATCGAACCATGTGAAGTTTCCATGTAGGTAGGCGAAAACAAATCCAGTATCAGTAAATTTATACAATTTTCTAAGTCCTTAGGCAGATAGATGTTTCTTAAATAGGAAGGCAATCAAAAGATAGCAGGAGAAGGGAGAGAAAAAGGATGAAAACAAAATCAATTAAAATGTGTTATGTACATGTGCCAAGTCCTCACAGGAATGCAAACATGCTGCAAATATGCACTAATACAAAACTAAAAGAAAACTGTTGAAGTTCAATTACTGGTGATCTCCAATTACTCCAGTACCCTCCTGTTTCTGCACCTCCATTTCTCCACCTACAAATAATTCTGAAGACCCTACATTTGCTAATCTTCCTGGGACACTTACCTTAGGGAATGTCTAAAGTGCAAACAGTGAGTTGCTTCACTTTTCATACATGGACCTCTGCCATTGGTCCCCAAGCCTTTGCAGTCCTCTTGGTGTTATTCACAGATGGAGTTCCTTGTTCCAAATTCACTCTGGAATAAGCAGCATCTCTCTGCCATTCATTCAAAGACTTCTCTCCCTCATAAATCCTTCTGCCTCTGCATTTCACTCAAAATTTAATCCTACGCACCCCACTGACATTTCCACTATTCTCATTTTACTTCTACAGTATCTTCTATTTCATATTTCCTCATTAAGCCAAGCACATAACCTTGCCTATAGTAAGTGACTTAAAAAGTAGTTGATGTAACTTTTCATGGTTTTTTTAATGATGTGAACCCTGGCTTGGATATCACCATGTAATTCACTCTTCTACCCCAAGGTGAGATGCCTATTAAAGTCTTTTATAGTTGTGACCATATTTCCTATCAGTGGTACTGCAGTTCATGCCCCCACACACTTGTAGACCGATCAACTTCCAAAGCCACCTCCTAGATTTCATCAGAATGAAAACTGATGAAAGATATTGAGATTTTACACAGACATTTAAATTCTTAGATGAGACTTGAGTGTCTTTATCCTTTAGCAATGAAATCTTGGAGAAATGCATAGCAACATATCTCAGAATCTACTAAATCCACACAGCTCAATGACTAGGGTGAAACTGAGAAGATTTGCTATGTGAATCCTGTTTTCGTGGGAACTCATAATCTCCTATCTGAATACCCAGACAAGAAAATGCCGCTTTGTCATCAACTCATAGTTGTCTGGTTTTCCCACTGTCTGCCTGATTTATTTTAAAATACTCTTGAACTTTGTATTTGCATGGGTATGCTATAAAAAATAATGATTTTTACAAATCCTATTGGTCTCCCAATGTCTTTCGTCAATGTTTTGTCTATGCTGCCAGACAACTGCGGAGATTAAATACAAGATGATTTAAAAATAGATAGCTTACATTTTGAGACCATAGCCCAAGAGATCAAATCAAAATTATAAGGTTATATTTTTTCAGAGATTTCTATTGCATTCTCAGGGATTTTTTTTTCTGTGCAAAGAACAAAGGCAAAGGACACATTATGATTAACCTTGAAATAATTCTGCTATTCTTAAAGATAAAAAATAAATCTTATAAAAGAGCATAACCTCTGGCCCTTTCAGCTACTTTCAATGGCTACTTATCAAAAAAGACTGAAAAGAACTGAAGTTTTACAGCATAAAGTTCCAATGAAGAAAAAAGTTAAGAGAACTATAAAACTATGTGAGTAGGGAATAAAGCCAGTTAAATCTTCATATTTAATTTTCAAGTAGGATAGACTTAGTTCCATTTTATAAGCATGCGATGTGATAGCATCCAAGGTCATTTGCTTTAAATTCATGATTTAAAAAATAAAGATCACATTTATTTAAGTGTATTGTATTCATTAATTATTGAGCCACATGATTAAATGGCTATTTTAACTCCAGTTAAAGATTAATTCTAGTTGCTCTTGAACTTCCCTCAAGTCTTTTACATTGTAATTAAGTGGAAACATTGTACTTAAAGTTAGTTTCTATGGAAAATTAGCAAGTGAGGAGAATTTATTGCATTCAGCAGCAAAATTTTTCTTAGCTCAGACTTTTAGACATACAAGGAAGACCAAAGGAAAGAAAAGATTCTGAAAGTATTGTTGATTTTTTTCTCTTTCTTGTCCAATTGCTCTGGCTAGTGTTTACAAAATTATGTTGTCTTGTTCCTGATTTTAGAGGGAAAGCTTCCAGTGAGCTATTGGTCATTAGTTTGTCATAGATGGCTTTCATCAGATTGAGATAAAAACTATGTCTTCCAATTTTTCATAGGGTTTTTAATATGAATGAAGTGCTGGACTTTATCAAAAACTTTTTCTGCACCCATCAAGATGATCATGTGATTTTTGTCTTTGATTCTATTGATATGGTGCATTATATTTATTGATTTGGATGACTAGAGTAACCACTATAGAAATCAGCTTGGAAATTTAAAAAATGAAACAAAGCTAGGATTAGACATTCCATTTGACCCAGCTATTCCACTTGTCATTTTCCCAGAAGAATTAAAAACTTCACACCATAGCACACACGTGTACCCATGTTCATAGCAGTATAATTTGCAGTAGCTAGGTCTTGCAAACAAGCCAACTGTTCATAAACTAAGGAATGGATAAAACAGATGTAGTCTTTTTATATAATTGAGTACTACTCAGCTATAAAGAAGGATAAACTGGAGACTTTCATAAGAAAATGGCTGCAACTTCAGTCTCCACTTATCAGTGAAATAAATCATTCTTGCATGTGTAAACATCATATTGTCTCTCTAGTACAACAAGCTAAAAGATTACAAAGATTCAAAATGTACAACAGATACTGTAAAAGTGGAAGAAATTGTTCAAAAGAAAAAAGAAATTGCAATACACACACATTTATATATATATATATATGATGTTTGATCAATTTTTCATGTCTATATCTTGAGCTAGTACTTTGAAGATTATAATATGCAATGCACTATCATTGTTACTCTCCTATAATCTCCTTTTGAAATTTATACCATTGTTTTTATTTTTGATTTTTCTTTTCATTAAAATAAAAAATGGACAAAAAAATCTAGCAAAGAAAATAAAAAATATGTACTCCGGATAAAGTAGTCTGAAAAAGGAGAGTATTCAGAGTACTATAGTACTCTGAAAAAGGAGATCAAAGTGGATACCAGAAAATGGGAAGATTTCCCTTGTTCTTAAATAGGAAGAACCAGCATAGTGAAAATGACCATACTTCTAGTATTGACATACAGATATTATACAATCTTGATCAAAATACCTATAGTTAACATCACAGAATTAGAGAAATATTCCTAAAATTAATTTGCAACCACAAGAGACTTAGGATTGCAGAAACAATTCTTGGCCACAAAGGCAAGGCAAGGGGAACCACAACCCCTGACTTGAAATTGTATTACAGAGCTATTGTATTAAAAACAACATAGTGGTCTGGGGAGATGGCTCAGTAGAATAAGCGCTTCCCTGGAAACTCAAGGGTCTGAGTTCAATCACTGGTTCTGTCAAAAACAAACAAACAAAAAGAAACAAAACAGCACAGTACTGGCAAAAAAAAAAAAAAAAGTTCTGAGAACCAATAGAGCACATTAGAAGAAGCTGAAATAACCCTAAACACACTTTGACAGAAGAGTCGAACTCCTTCATTGGAAGAAAGCACTTTAATAATTAGTGCTGGAAAATCTGGCTTTCCACATGCAGAAAATTAAAACTAGACCCATGTTTCTCACCATGCACTAATCTTAAATCCAAAGGAATCAAAGATCCAAACCATAAAAAAAAAGTCAGTCTGCTAGGATAGAGAATAAAATTCTTAGAGACATATATGTAGGCAAAGACTTTATGAATAAAACTGATGGTATGGGAAATATTACAAAGAATCAGTAACTGAGATCTCATCTTATTAAAAGCATTTGTACAGTAAAAGAATTCACCAACAGACTGAAGAGATAATCCACAGAGTGAGCAAAATGTTTGCCAAATATTCCTCAAAGGACTAATATGTAGATTATGTAAAGAATTTTTTTAAAAATCAGGTTCTCCAAATTTAAGACCCAACCCCAAAATGGACATCTGAAATCAATACACATTTCTCAGATAATGAAGTATAAATGGCAAATACATATATGAAAACGTGTTCCCATTTAATTTAACAAAAGGGCATGGCTATACTAAAAGGCACCCTAAGTTATCACCTGCAAACCAAGCGTATTTTTCCTTTACTTCATTGTGGAATAATAGTTTGATTTCCCTTTGATAGTCTTGATCAATCACCCCTGCTAACACTGTAACTCCCTTTTTAGCTTGTTTCTTTTAGATATGAGGTGATCAAAATGGCCAAGAGGAAATCTTACCTTCTGGCTCAATAGTATTGTTACGCTTCCTTCTCCTACCTTAGAACTAAGACTTCTAACCAAGTTCTTTTGGGAATAGAACTCAAAAGTCTTGCTAGTGGATTGCTGGGGGTAACAGTAAGTCATACCATTCCCTCTCCCACCCCTTGATTCTTGGACCTATGAACTCTGGCTATGGCAGACAGAATATCATACAGTGGATGTTGCCTCAAAGCACATGCAACCTTTTCAAGAACCCTGCCCCACCCCTACATGCTATTGTCACCTAGCTGACACTATACCTCGGTCATCAAAAAGCCATTCCATTTTATATCAATCCAGCTGCTTCTGGATGGTGAAGAACAGGGAACACCAGTGAATTTCATGAACATTAGCCCACTGTCTCACTTTTAGGGTGTAAATGTTCCTTGGTCAGAGGCAATGATGTGAGGAATCTCATGACTGGATAAGACATTCTTTGAGCCCACTGATGACAGCTTACACAGAAGTATTATTTGCAGAGAAGGCAAATCTATATTTAGAATAAGTACTGATGGCTCTAAGAACAAAGCATAGTACTTTCCATGATGGAAGTGGTGTCACAGGCTCACAGAATAACCAGCCCAGGGAATGGTGCCATAGCAGGGACTCGGTGTTTTAGAATTCTGTTTTAGTTACTTTACTCATTGCTGAGACAAAACATACAACACCTAAAGTTAAAGGAAGGAAGTTTTAAGAGCCAGGGAGATGGCTCAGTGGAATAAATGTTTCCCTGGCAAGCACAAGGGCCTGAGTTCAATCCCTGGTTCTGCAGAATGAAAAAAAAAAAAAAAAAGGAGGAAAGTTTTCTTTTGACTCACAGTTTATAGAAGTTTCAGTCCATAACTGGCTGGCTCTGAGGAAAGGTTCATGGCAGAGGGACATCAAAGAGGAGAAATGATACATGGTGGGCAGAAGACAGCAAAGCAGCAAAGTAGTGGAGCTGTGAGTACAACAACCTTCCTTCTGCCCCCTTCCATGTTCAATCTAGGCTACTGGGTCTAGGGTAGGTGTGAAACCAGTCAGTTGCATTTCATAGGAGGAAGATCCATTTTATGAATAAAAAGGACATAGATCATTTCAGGGTTTGAAAACTCAAAGGTTATAAAAGAGGAATCTTTAACTGGGTTTATACCCTGAAGCTGCAGTTTTAATTGACATTTCAGTTTTTAAATTATGACTATTCTTGTATCTATCTATCTATCTATCTATCTATCTATCTATCTATCTATCTATATCTATGGATCGATCATTTTTCTATATTAATGGTATGCTTTATGTTTCCTTTGCAATGCAATCAAAATTGCAGTTAAATTTTTTGTCATTTTCTTACTCTAAGTTGTAAGATCTCCAATAGTGGCAAGCATTTCCTTTGCTTGGTTTGAGTTGCTTTGGTTTGGTTTGATTTTATTTTACTTTAATTATATAACATAAAGCTAGAGATTAGCACATATCCTAAAAGAAGGATGTAAACTCAAGACTGACGTCTGGATTGGCTTTGATTGGTTTTAAAACCTAGTCAACTAGCCATAGAGGCAAAGTCAATGAAGTCATTACACCGTGCCCAGTGTGCAGCTCTATAGCTTGTGTGCTTCTATAAATGTGTAGCTGCTTCCCAAACTGTCCATATTACTCCAAACACTAGAGAAGGTAAAAAAAAGACAATGCAGGGGTGAATTAGCAGCACATGCTGTCTACATGCTTAGAAGTGACAATACATCATTTTGGTGTTTGCATGATAAAAATCTGTCTTAGTGAATTATGACACACATGTATGAATAATCCTTTGCCTGAAATAGTACCAGAAAGGATTTGAGTTTTCAAACCCTGAAGAATCAAAGATAGATGCACAGTGCCAACCACCAGGAAGATATTCTCTGTTGGAAAGAAAGGCATCAGAAATGAAGCCAAGTGGCATGCCCACTGTCAGGAAGTAAAATGAAAAAGTCAACTTACTACAGAGTAAACAAGTCAAAATACCTGATGTGAAGAAAGCCCGTGCCACTTCCACACAATTTTTTTTTTTTTCAGAACCAGGGATTGAACTCAGGCCCTTGCACTTGCCGGGGAAGCACTTATTCCACTGAGCCATCTCCCCGGCCCCCTAAATTTTATTTTTTATACATGTTTTTCCTTCTATCTTGCCTACTGCTTGTTTTCTTTTTTTGTTTGTTTGTTTTATTTTGTTGGTGAAACCAGGGATTGAATTTAGACCCTTGCACTTGTCAGGGAAGTGCTTATTCCACTGATCCATCTTCCCAGCCCCCTCCACATAGTTTTTTATAGTTTATATTTTTCATTTGAAAATAGGTTCTTGCTACACAGAAGTGACTGATAGAGCAACAAACTTCATATTGGGAACACATACGAGGAAACAAAAATTGTTTAGGAGGAATGTTCTGATGTTGCTCAACCTTGGTTTAATAGTTTTAAAATGCAGAACATTCCAGAAGGAAATGAAAAAGAAATATAATTAGAAGACATCAAGAAAATGTGAAGTAGGCTTTGTGTTTTAGCAGAATGATTGAATCTTTTTTTTTAACCTTTTAAAGGCATTTTATATTTTTATTGTTAACTATTACACTGTTTGGGTCCTCATTTTACACCATTTCCTTGGCTATTACCTTGGTCCATCATGGTTGGCAATGTTATGGGGCCCTGATAAAAATCTAGTGAAATCCAGTGGCAAATATCTGGGCATGTGTTACTGTGCTAAAATAACATGTAGTTTTCTCCTGTCCAGGAATTGTCTGTTAAGTTTCTCCAGAACACAGGACAGAGAGAAAAGATTTTTCCTTATGTATCAGTTAGCACTACTACATAACAAGCTACCTCAAATTCTTTGACCTAATCATTCACTGCCTTTGGGTCAGACAGAAAGCTCTTCTGGTCTTACCCAGGCTCACCATACAACTCCAAGGGCCAGGTAGAAGTTTCTGCTTAGATAGATGGGGCTCCTGCAATTGTTTGACCATGTCCAATTATAGACTATCATCTGGAATAGAATGGTAGAAATCTATTAAATCTTGAAAGAGTCCCTTGCTCTACCACTTTTCATATAGAAAATTCAGTCTTTGATTTCCTTTTTGCCATTACTCAATTAGTTTCTAGAACGGGTTCTGTTAACCTAAGATCTGTGAGCTCTGGAACTCCACAAATGAAACTGGTACTGGATGGGAAGTTCATATCCATGAACTCAAAAATATTTATGTATGCACATATGGACAGTTTCCTTAAAAAGTGTTAATAATCAAAATGAAATTGCCATGGTGGTCAATAAACACAAAAACGAGTTTCTCGTTGCAATTTACAAGATAGATAGCCAACTCTTCACTATAAGGCCTTTATAGAAATATATTTTATATAAAAATAAAACTTAGTTATTAAAAAATTATTTTCAAATGTCTAGTAAAAGAAGCAAAGAATTGCTGTTGCCATGCAAGCTAAGTGGGTCAACTAGAAACCATAGTGACAGGGACTTCTGTTTCTTCCAAAAGGGCCGTTGATGCCAGTGTTCACAGAAACTACACAGTAAGAATCTCCCTTGATATATTTCAAAGTTAAATATTCACACTGCAACTGGATGTTTGGTTTTCATCTTAAATGATCTTATCAGGCTCTTTGTATGGCAAACAAAGAGTAGATCGGGAGTAAGTGGTGATAAAGTAGCAAAAAAGGAGAGAGATTTATTAGAAACAAAGTACACATGGATCCCGCCCGCGCCCGCCCAGCCCCTGAGTCCGGCCAGAGACAGCGCGGCCTACTCCGCCATCCTGCTCCATCCCGCCCGCACCCGCCCAGCCAGAGACCAGCCTGAGACAGTGGCTGACTCCAGCGGCCTCCTGGTTCACGTGTCAAGCTCTCCCAGCGAGAGCGAATTTACAGGACTCACCAGGCTTCCCAGATCAGTGAGAGGGTGGTGCATCTGAGGGAGAGCCTTTGGCTCCTTCCCACGCGCGCTACACGGATCCCTGTCCCTAACCCCTCCAAGCCAGTGACTGGCCTGAAACCTCAGGACCCACTCACCAACACCTCCCCGGATCCCCTGACCTAAAGCCCACTGATTGAGTGGGAATTTCCCCGATTCTCTCGGCATCAAAGGTCAGTGAGTGTAGAACCCCAGGCCCGTCGTGCCTGAGATACATTTCCCAGGGAGTAAGCTGCCCGCCACCCCCCGTGGCCCGGTGACAGCTCCAGGCACACTGTGACAGAGAAACACTTCCAGGTGGTTACTGGTCCCACCCCACAGCCACAGACCCAGTGCAGGTCAGCCTGGAGTGAGAACTCCAAGCCTGCCACACTGGAGGGGCATTTCTCAGCAATCCACGGTCCCACGCTACGGACCAAAACCCAGTACAGCCTGGCCTGTGAGTGAGGGCTCCAGGCCCACTGCACCAGAGGGACCTTTCCCAGCCTTCTCGGGTTACGGCCTGTAGACCCGGACCCAGCACAAGCTGGCCAGCTCAGTACAGCCTACTCAGTGAATAAGATCATCCACTATCCTTTTGTGAGCCCAGAAGACCCACCAAAGCCCAGGCCCACCCACCTGGGGAACGACCTGCCTGACACAGGAGGGCTGACCCCGGGAACCAACAGAGGGGAACCAAAGGACCTGCAGCAAAAAAGGAACTGAACACAACAGCTAGACCCAGGATAGGCATACCTGGAAAATCTCAAACTTAATAGACTGGCACCCGAATCTCATAACAAGCTAAGGTTATAGCTGCACCAAAGCTCTACACTGAAGGTCAAAGATCAGTGCTATACAAAATGACAAAGAGAAGGGGAAAAATGCAATCCCAGACCTCGAGTCCATCAGGAAGGGCAGAGGACACTAGCTCAGCTGCAACGAATGAAGTAACAGATACAGCAGCAAAGGAACAACAGCAGAAAGCTATAGAGGAAATAAAACGAGAAATAATTCCCCAAATTAAAAAAGAAATATTTGAATACATAGAATCTGAAATAAAGAATGAATTCCAGAAACATTGGGTGGAAAACGATGCTCACCCAGAACAAGTGCAGAGAGCACTATTCCAACTGATATATATGAATTAACAGCATCTGAAGCAAAGAAACAACAGCAGAAAGATCATGAGGAACTCAAAGCAGAAATAAGTTCTGAAATCAAAAAAGAACTCTTTGAAGTCATACGATCTGAAATACCGAAACAAGTCCAGAAATATACACAGGAAATCCAACTTGGAAGAAACACAGCAGAAAAAGAATTAATAACTACCTTTAAAGAAGACATGGATAAAAAAAATTGAGGAGAACAGAGATATGATGGATTCCTTGAATGAGCAATACAGAAAAGAAATAGAACACATGAAACACAGTCAAAGAGATATAGAAGAACTAAAAATAGCAATCACAAGTCTACAAAACTGTCTGAGTGAAAACGAAGACAGAGTTTCAGATCTTGAAGATGCCAGAGCAGCTAGTGAAAAGGTGAGAAAGGATCTCTTAAAAACAACAAGAATGCAGGAAAAAATAATCCATCACCTGCAGGATGACACCAGAATGAACAATGTGAGAATAATTGGTGTCAACGAGAATGAAGGAGTCAATAGAAATGACATAAAATGAATTTGGGAAGAAATAATTGCAGAAAACCTCCCAAATATGAGGAAACAATCCAACATTCAGGTCACCGAAGCATACAGAACACCAAATAACCTCAACCCAAGTAGAATCACACCGAGACATATAATAGTTAAGATCGCAGAAATCCAACACAAAAATAATATACTGAAAGCTGCTAGAGAGAAGAAGGAGCTCACATTCAAAGGAAAACCCATCAGAATTACAGCTGACTTCTCTACA